>CM060955.1:144295775-144390954 GCA_030765055.1 Mantis religiosa | reverse complement strand
TAAGGTGGTGTATTGAACGTTGTAGGTCATCTTCTGTTTCCTGTATAATTACTACGTCATCTGCATATAACAAAATATTTAAAATATTTCCTTGGTCTACAATACACAGTAAGAGACAGAAATCTCGCATTTGAAAAATGTAGATCTAACAAATGGGCTAAGCACTTCTGCCCGCCTCGTTAGCGTAGATGGCAGCATATTCATATTTCATATTTCGAATTTCGGTCAGGATGAGGGTTTTATTACCCTTATCCTGAAAGAAGCATGTCAGGCAACTCTAAGCTCTGACTAATTTGAGCACCATTTCACTCGTTTAATTTATCGTCCGATGTAACTTAACGTTGGAGGATGTAAAAATTAAAAAAGAGAAAATATAAATACCGTCTCTCCCCACCACTGTGTGTTGTGAGTGGTCGGACTTTACGGCGAAAAAATGCGTATATAAAGCCCTTTATGAGCACTTAAATCCGTGTAGAAATTGCTCTGTAGAGCTAAACACTCTAAAGGAATCAACAATTTGTTCAATTTCTTCTCGGACAGCCAGCCAGGTGAAAAGATGATTAGATATCAACGTTTCGGGAGTGTACATCTCTCCCATTATCAGAATATTTATAACATTTTATAGCCACATATGAAACGCTGGATATAACTCAAGTATAAACAAAGACAAAACACTATCAAAATTCGCATTACTGAACAAAAGACTGTTTTCAGTAAATTAAATGCCAGGTCAGGAGATGGCGTGAGTATAGAAAATTAATTGGGTTAAAGAAACGTAACTACTTAACTTGATTATCAAGCTGTATTGATTTGTGCTTCTATTTACGGATTTTAAAGCTAGTTTCCAAGAGGATCTGAACTGAAATCCAGCATAACGATCAAGCGTGCTCCTCTTGCAGGAAATGGCCAAAGCCTCCTTAATTGTCTGCTCCCAGTAACTGTTAAATATTGCCAAGATGGTCGTCTCTCGAAAATTGGCTCTATGGTCGATATCAAAACAATGCTCTGCCAGCACAGAGAAGAAATTGAGCATATTCGTTGCCAGAAAAGCTTCTGGTCTTATTTTAACACTTAGTTAAACCCTAACATAAGCAGTACAAATCCAAGAATTATGTGGCTGTTATGGCTGTTATAGAAGATATTAATATCCTCCACAGTTTCGTCTGATTAAGGTGTCCTCAAACTTAAGTGAATGTAGGAAATCAACTCGTCGAGTCCAACCCAATCCCTAATTGCCCATTTATGGAGACGCTTGGAGTTCAGCCCAACCATAGTTGTTAGCAATCAGCAGCGCTTGCTACAAAGCATTCGAAACATTGGACCGCTTCCAAGGGCACATGAGCACAGATGCTCTATTATACAAAATCTCTAGCTGGAAACAAATGCAATGAAATTAATCAAGAAAATGCTTCTAATATAATCAGATGAACTTCTTTTATGCTGTGTGTTCAACAGCAACTTTTTTAAATACATAACTCAAGATTAGCATAAGAAACCCAAAAGCATGATGCATGCAGTAACTTAGCCTAGAAAGAGAGGCAGTAGAAAATAAAGATGGGCTTTTCACTTTCCCTATTACGTGTTAAATGGGTGGAAAGTATATTGAAGTGCACCCATAAACTGAAAATCATTTTGTCGGAAATAGGTCTGTTCTGAGGCTCTGAAGAAAAGCGAATTAGAAACAAGGACGCGTGCGCATACGTGTGTTGTGTGTGTGTGTGTGTGTGTGTGTGTGTGTGTGTGTGTATGAGTGTGTGTGTGTTGTGTGTGTGTGTGTGTGTGTGTGTGTGTGTGTGTGTGTGTGTGTGTGTGTATCTGAGAGTAGCATAGCTCCAAAATGGAACATTCCGATAGATGTCAAACTTAGTATTCACTTTATTCCCCAAACCTTCCATGAAGATTTTCAACGCCAAACTCCTTTATATGGAGGGCTCTTTCAAACCTTCCAATTACTCTGACCTAACTCCAAAGGCTCTAACATTTTCTATTAAATTTGATATTTTAAAAATTCAGAGTGACCAAAAAACATCCGAACCGCCTGTGCGGTGTCTAACCTGTCGGCACCCTCGAAGCTCGTTTCCGTCTGACACTATCAGAAAAAGGCGTGATGAAACTATGAAATATTTTTAAAAATGTTTGGGGAATTGACAGACAGGGAGCGTGATTTTGTCTTTTTTCAAACAAGACTGCGAAACGGCTCTACAGCCTATCCTTCAATGAGAAGAATTGATAATGTGTTTCAGGAAACCATTAATAGGGATTTGTGGCCCCCTTCGGTTGCGATTTCTATCTCTGGGGTAACTTAAAGCATACAGTATACAAGACCAACCCACACACCCTGGAAGAATTAAAATATTCGCTAAGAAATCGCCAGCATTCTTCAACGTGAGCTTGGGCGAGTGATGTATGGACTTTTAAAGAGATACCAAACATGTATGGACAACGGTGGCCAGTTTCAACATCTCCTTTAATAATATGTGTAAGTAAAGCCTTTAAAATTAGTTTTAAAAGTATTGCATGCATTCATCCGCGCCTTTCTATTATAATGGAAGACAGCAGCGAGGGCCGAGGGTGCGGAAGATCATACATGGCGTAGCCGGTTTGGATGTTTTTGGGTTCTCCGTAGTAAAAAGAATGGCATGTAGATATGTCACGAACTATTGTGTTGGCATCCAATATTCTCTTCACTCAGAAGGAATTTGACATAATTTTGTATATGTGCTACATCAAAGACGTAAACAAAAATGTAGTTCTCTAATAAATAAATACGTAAAATATGACGCTATTAACAGTGAGGCAAACAAATATATACAAATATTATCTTATAAGAGATGATGATACTTTTATTATAAACTGTCCAGGATCGCGATTTCATGTGAAACTTTTACACATCCTCAACTGGAAACAACAAAGCTGTCGCCATCGTTCCAAACGCTAGATGTTGATATGTTCTTGTTAGTACTACCAATATCTGAAAATAAAACAAATTTAAAAACAGAATCGACTGCCGGTATTTCAAAATCATTACGCAATACTTGTTTTTTAAAATAAATATATTTCCAAACCATTAAATCTATCGGACCATTTAATTGTTTTAATGATTTAACTTCTGGATTTATTCCATTGTTAAATGACCAAAAATGATCTGCTATGGCCAATTTATCAGTTTGTTTATACTTAATGTTACGAAAATGTTATTTCGTTCTGGTTTCTAAATTACGTTTTGTCTTTCCAATATAAACTTTATCACAATCGAAACAATCAAACTGATAAATACCAGAGCTTTTACTATCAGGAATTCTATCCTCATTAGAGAAACGCAATAAATTTTTAATACCATATTTATTTTGAGGAACTAAAGCTACAGCAAACTCGTTAATTTTTTTTTGGAAATGTTTATTAACCCAAGGATGGTAAGTAAATGTTTAAACTTATAAATGTATTTTATTTTTTAAGGGTAGAAATATCATCAACAGTGTTTTGATATTTGAATTTTTCATTTTTTTATGAAGTCTTTATTAAAACCGTTAATTAAAACAGTATTAATAATAAGTTTATACTCTTTAATAAATTCATCTTTATTCAGAGGTATATTTACTAATCCATAAATAAAACTATTGAAAACAGCAAATATATGTTAACAAGGGTTTAAACTTTTGTTTTTATATCGTTATCAATATGAGTAGACTTCCTATAAATATCAAAGTTAAATTTATTATTATTTCTTATTATCTTTAGATCTAGAAACGGAAGAAATCCATTAATTTCAATCTCTAATGTAAATGTTATAGCTTTATCTTGCTTTATCTTTATCTCTTCTCAATCTTATAGTAATTATTCTTGCCTATTTCATTCTTTTGTTTACTGTCTTGTGACGCAGACGGTGAACTCGCGTTGCCGATCGATAATGCGGACTGGTGGTGGTGGCGGGGCGGGGGGGGGGGTGCAAGGGGTGGCACCTTCGCCTACCGCGCGAAGGTGCTCGAAGGCTCCAGAATGATTTCCCCCTCCATAATGGAAGAATCGGGAGGTTTCGGGGCGATCGATACAAGCGAGGCGACGGTTAGTTGAGTGGAGGACGTCACGGCGTGCGGACGTGTAGAGTTGAGTGAGTGACCGTGAGCCGGGCGGACGTGTAGTTGAGTTGAGCGGACGTGTAAAGACGAACTGGCAAGGTTGAATGGTGTAAATTAAATTGTAATTGTGTACATTAAACTGCAATTGGAATAAGGTGGAAATAAAGAACATTTTTGAGTGGTGTAATTGGACTTTTCATTTCACGAACCCACAAAGTAACAATTGGTGTCAGGAGTGCGACATAACACAATGGAGGCAGCATTAGAAAAGATTTTAGCGGAACTGAAAGAAATGAAGACGGCAAATGAAAACCTCGCTGCAAAAACAGAAGCCGCAAATAACAGCCTGGCCGCGAAGCTGGAGACTACAAATGACAACCTGGCTGCGGAACTGGAGACTACAAATGACAACCTGGCTGCGGAACTGAAACAAATGAAGACGGCCAACGACAACATCACCGGGAAGATGGAAGAAATGAAGGCCGAATTAACAGCGAAGACGGAAACGGCAAACAACAACTTGGCCACGACAATGACCGCAAAGATGGCCGAACTGACCACGGAAGTGAAGGTGGCGAACGAGGCTCTCGCCGCCAAGTTTGAGGAACGGTTGGCCGGCGTGAGGGATGACGTCACGAATCTGGGCAAGCGGATGGGTCAAGTAGACGACCGCCTTAATGATTTAGAGGAAAAGGCCGACAACATCGCCAAACCCTTCACCTGCCTGACAGAGGAACACTGACCTTATGTGTGGACGGAGGACGCCGAAGACGCTTTCCAGCACCTGAAGGAAACCCTATGGAGTGCTCCAATTTTGGGTTTCCCACAACCAGGTGGCGCCTTCATTGTGGACACCGACGCTAGCGACCATTCCATTGGAGGTGTCCTATCGCAGATCCAGGCCGGCCATGAGCGGGTGATAGCCTACTACAGCAAGACGCTATCCAAGGCAGAGAAGAACTACTGCGTCACCCGACGGGAGTTACTGGCGTTAGTAAAGACATTGGAGCACTTCCACAAGTACCTGTACGGTCAGCCATTCCACATGAGGACTGACCATTCCGCCCTAACCTGGCTATTGAGCTTTAAGAACCTGGAAGGCCAGAGGGCACGTTGGGTCCAGGGGCTGCAGGAGTACGACTTCACCTCGGAACATCGTAGAGGGAAGAGCCACGGTAACGCAGATGCCATGTCCCGAAGACCCTGTCCAGTAGAGTGCGGTCAGTGCACAAGAGTGGAAGAGAAGGAGCGTGCCGCAGCATTCCGAGTAGTCACGGCAGTGCCTGCGGATGGCTGGGATAGCGCAGGCCTGAGGAGGGAGCAGCTGGCGGACGCAGACTTGGGGCCACTCTTGAGGGAAGTGGAGGCAGGGACGAGACCAACCTGGGAGGACATCGCACCGAGGAGCGCCACCTACAAGTCGTACTGGGCCCAATGGGACTCGTTGAAGACCAGAGAGGGCGTGCTGTTCCGGGTATGGGAGTCACCCGATGGGAAGACGCAGAGAGAACAGTTGGTACTTCCCCGGAGTAAGGTCCCGGAAGTCTTGGAGGAAGTGCACGCCGGTACTTCAGGAGGACACCTGGGAGCGAACCGAACGATTGACAAACTACGGCAGCGTTACTACTGGCTGAGGCTCCGAGCAGACGCTGAGAGATGGTGCCGTCTGTGTCACGTGAGCGCAGCGAGTCGCGGCCCCCAGACTAGGAGTCGGGGTCGCATGCAGCAGTACAACGTCGGAGCGCCATTCGAACGGATCGCCGTTGACATTGCTGGACCGTTCCCAGTTTCCGACCGAGGCAACAAGTACCTAATGGTGGTCGTGGACTACTTCACTAAGTGGCCGGAGGTCTACGCCATCCCAAACCAAGAGGCAAAGACAGTCACAGACTGCCTCGTGGAGCAAGTGTTCTGTCGATTTGGGGTGCCGTTGGAGCTACACAGTGACCAGGGTACCAACTTTGAGTCCAACCTAATGAAGGAGGCATTACAAAGGCTTGGGGTGAACAAGACCCGCACGACGCCTCTACATCCCCCGTCGGATGCCATGGTCGAAAGGTACATCAAGACCTAAGAGGAACACCTGAGGAAGGTCGAGGCCAGCCATCAGCGAGACTGGGACGTCAAGGTGCCTCTGTTCTTGCTGGCCTACCGCTCGTCTACACACGACACAACTGGGATGACGCCAGCCAGCTTAATGTTCGGTCGAGAGTTACGCCTCCCTTGTGACCTGGCTTTTGGAAGCCCTCCGGAGGCGAAGCACCCGGTGACCGAGTATGTGGAGAACCTGGTGGACCATCTCCACGACATGCACGAGATGGCTCGCCAGAACATCCAGAAGGCGAGCGACCGCATGAAGACCAGATATGACAGGCAAGCCAACAGCCAAGGGTTTCAGCAAGGTGACCTGGTCTGGTTCTACCGTCCTACCCGGACAAAGGGACCCTCCTCGAAGCTCCAGCAGCCATGGCAAGGACCGTATCGGGTGGTGAAGAGGATTAACGACGTGGTCTACCGCATTCAGAAGGTTCCCTGAGGGAAGAAGTTGGTGGTACACCTGGATCGCCTAGCCCAATACGATGGTGCTGTTCGGGACGACCAGCCTTGAGGAGGGAGCAGTGTGACGCAGACGGCGAACTCGCGTTGCCGATTTATAATGCGGACTGGCGGTGGTGGCGGGGGGGGGGACGCAAGGGGTGGCACCTCCTCCTACCGCGCGAAGGTGCTCGAAGGCTCCAGAATGATTTCCCCCTCCATAATGGAAGAATCGGGAGGTTTCGGGGCGATCGATACAAGCGAGGCGACGGTTAGTTGAGTGGAGGACGTCGCGACGTGCGGACGTGTAGAGTTGAGTGAGTGACCGTGAGCCGGGCAGACGTGTAGTTGAGTTGAGCGGACGTGTATAGACGAACTGGCAAGGTTGAATGGTGTAAATTAAATTGTAATTGTGTACATTAAACTGTAATTGGAATAAGGTGGAAATAAAGAACATTTTTGAGTGGTGTAATTGGACTTTTCATTTCACGAACCCACAAAGTAACAGTATGTTAATCGAGGTAGCAGAAATTGTCTAGTTGCAATTCCTTTGTAGTTACGAGTGGATTAGGGAATTATAGTAGTTCAAGAGCAGATAACTGCGATGTAATTGCTTTCGAGAATTAGGCTCCATTGTATGGGCAGGAGGGCAAAAAGAAAGGAGTAACGACTATTTATTTGAGAAAATTGTGAATATTTTAACATGCAAACCAATAACATAGGCTTAAAAAATGAGCCGACTCTGGGCACGTATATATTTCCAAGTCCACGTCGTTTCCACGGCCGGTTTACAATGGTGTCACGGAACGCCCTCTTTTGTTTCGTCCTATTGAATCCTCTCATTATTGAGTCTCAGTAGATGAAACACTGTACTCTGTTTTTAATCTAATTGAAATGTGTATAATCAAATAAAAATGGGAATTCATTTAGTATCAGGTGTTTAACTCTCTCTTTCAATTCTGCCCTCATTCTGCAAGGCATGGATGAGACCAAATCCCCAGAGATATTTTCACGAGAAGATACTTCGCATTATATGCCAGCAACATTCATAACAAATGAATGAGCTCGAGTGTATACAAAACCAATATTAAGTCAATTTCCTAATAACATCGCATTTATTTTGAAAACGATAAGGATATTATTTGTGTTTTTATAACGGAATGTGTTTAAAATATTAATATTATTAATTTCCTTCTGCAAGAAAAACGCAAGCCATTACTATTAAAGTAAAAATAATAAAAGGAGACACCCACATCAAAGATTCACACCAACATTCATGTTGGTCCACTTAAAAGATACAAATTGTAACAATTGACTGTTGTAATTAATACAAATAATAGTTCCTGTGAGAGTCGAGTGTGCGTATGTCTTCCTCTTTGAGTGCAGGTCTTCGACCTGGCAGGGCGTAATGCTCTGACTGTGGAAGGTATGTGGTCCAAGGGACTATTATTTTTGTAATTAATTAGTTTAGTAAATATTCTTATTAAGTGAATTGTAGTTTCAGTTAGTTTCACTCACACCTTTTGAAACCGGATAGAAAACCCCAACCTTTCTCATACTTCCTACTTGGAAAAATTTTCCCCATGTACGATCTGGCCAGCTGTTCCTTATCCTTTACCATCCATGGTTAGCTCGTCACATAATGGTGGCTAGGCGCCAGGTACAATTTTTCATTGTGAAAATTCTAAATTTATTTTGGAAATAATCTTTCGTAAGGTGTAAAAAATGTGTAAGAAATGTAAGGCCACATGGAATGTTTTTTCTTACCTCGCCATCTTAAAAATTCTTAACTGTAATGTAAGTAGTAAATCTAAATAATTTTGTTCTTTGTTAAAAAGAAGAAACAAAACAAAAACGACTTCAGTGTTGTATCAAACTTAGTGGGGTTGTGTTAAGTGACAGTGATTTTATTTTTATTTTTTGTTACTTGTGGCTAAACTCTCTAAATAACAGTTTTCGCACTGGGTACTCCAATTTTATAATCAATTAGTGTTATGCTTTTCAAAACTATGTGAACAAAAAAAAAAAAAAGTTTTAAAAAACACGAGGAAGAAAGAAAAAGAAATTGTCTTTGCGATAAATGTCATATAAAATTGTTTTAAGATCAATGTAAACATTGATCTTCAAGGAAGCGAGGGAGAGATGTCACAAGTGACTGTTTTAATTCATACAAATGTATGTATTTATTGACTGCAATTGGGTACTACCCGGTGGCAGAGTCAAGAATACAAATCAAATTACAAATACTAGATTTACAACAATAACACAGTAAACAATACAAACATGATATTATTTTATGGATAGAGTCAACATGAAAAATTCAATGCCATGGCCGGGATTTGAACCACGGATCTCCTGGTTTCCGTCCAGTCGCTCTTAACCTTTGAGCTACCATGGCCAACGTGCCTTCCTGACATTAAATTCTCCAGTTGACTCGTGTATTTCCCCGGATGCGAGATCGGATGCGAGAGCCCCTAGTGGTTCAAATATCCATCAAATATCTTAGCCTATAGACGGCTAGTGTGGAGAAATAATTAATTTCCATCAATTAACTAAATTAATGATATTATTTTACTTTAGTCACTTAAAACATATCTAATTACTTCTCTATTTACATATTATATATCATTATAAGTAGTTATAAATGGTAGGTTCCAGCGCAGACCCAAAAGGGCAAGATGGCGGCCATGCGCAATCTGTATGTTTAGTGGATACATAAAATATCATAAAATGTTATACATAATTTTATACATAAAATGTTTAGGTAGGCAGTCAATCCTCTTAATTTGCTGTAACTTATAATGCTGTGTCTTGAGGTGTTATCAGGGCTTGTCTTGAGCTGTGATCTGAGGCTCTAGGGTCAGGAGTTGCAGGTTTTCTTAGGTGAAGTCTGTTGGTATGGGATGTTAATAGCTGTAGGATTTAATGGTTAGCTCTTGTAGTATGATCTGCGGCTCTAGGGTTAAGAGTTGCAGGGTTTCTTAGGTAAAGACTGTTGGTCTGGGAGGTTAATAGCTATAGGACTTAGAGGTTAGGTCTTGAGGTATGATCTGGGGCTCTAGGGTTAAGGGTAGCAGGTTTTAACAGGTAGGGTTTCAGGTATGGAAGATTAATAGCTGTAGGATTTAATGGTTAGCTCTTGTGCTATGATCTAAGGCTCTAGGGTTAATAGTTTCACAGGTGAAGTCTGTTGGTCTGGATGGTTGAGAGCTGTAGAATTTAGGGGCTAGGCCTCTATGTATGATCTGGGTTAGATCGTATGGATTCAAGGTTAGATCTCTCGGTCTAGAGTTTAAGGCTGTAGGATCTGGAGGTTACGTATTGAGGTATGATCTGAGGGCTCTAGGGTTAAGAGTTGTAGGCTTCATAGCTAAAGGTTGCTGGTCTGAAGGTTAAAGGCTGTAGTAGGTTTAGTGGTTAGGTCGTATGGATTCAAGGTTAGATCTCTCGGTCTAGAGATTAAGGCTGTAGGATCTGGAGGCTACGTATTGAGGTATGATCCGAGGGCTCTAGGGTTAAGAGTTATAAGCTTCGTAGCTAAAGGTTGCTGGTCAGGAGGTTAAACCTGTAGGATCCGGAGGTTAGGTATTGAGGTATGATCTCGGAGCTCTAGGATTAAGAGCTATAGGTTTCATAGCTAAAGGTTTTCCAGCTAGAGATATCTTCGTTACTCTTAGAGGTATATTTGCAATGGTCTAGGCATAGAGTTTTCATACGTATTTTCATGCAGATTGATATCTTTATACTCTTGTGTCTTTTTTCAAGCTTTTACCCCCTCTGCATCGTCTTGTAATAAGTCGTAACGCTAAACCAATGTTCTTATGCTATTTTCAAGCCTTTTCAGATGTTATGAGGTTTAAGGATGTTTCAAGGATTTTTTAGACCAAGTTCAGTTACTTAAATCATTTTATAACTAAGTAAAAGGTTTTTCAAGGATATTTCAGATTACGAGATAGTAGTTACTTTTTCAATTTACCTATTTTAACATTAAAGTGCGTTCAGTTAGCTTGTAGTTCAGTAGTAGACGCCTCTCCTCTTTTATCTGGGCTGGAGACCAGCACTAGAATTTAATCCTAGTGGCAGAGTTAACGCCTTCCTCCATTTTTGTTATTTCTTCTTTCTTCCTCAGGCGTCGTGAGAGTCGTAGGATAGATGTTACTTGAGTAAATATTCATTCTGTAGCTTAGCTTACAGAGATAACCGTTATCTTCTGATCTAAGTTGCCTCCTCTTGCACACTTTTTGCAATACTATAGTGTCCGTACGCGTATGTTGATACTCCATCCTCAGCAATCACTCTCTTGTCGTCATGAGGCGACAGGGCTATTTTATTAGCTTCAACTGTAGAAACATTATGTTTTCGGGATAGGATTAAGTTCATAGGAGTTCTTAGGATCTTTTGGGTTTTAAGACATTCCACATAGCTATCGAAGTTGATGTACTGCCTGATTGCGCTACGCTTTATGCCTTTAATCTTCTTGATTACACCTCCATCTATGTCGAGAGCATACATCTTAGGTCTGAGCCCTACAAAACGACAAATAATTTTTCCATTGGCTTCATCTTTAAATTTTCCCAAAACTTTCCTGTTTTTTGTAGAATGACATATATGCTCGACAGGATAATCAGCAGTATCCAGATGTTCAAGAAAACGTAACTTATCCTGGTATATATCTTTTGTAGTCACTCTATGGATGAAAGAGTCTGTATCCATGTACATGAGTTTTAGATTTTCAGTCCCGTAATACGGCAATAACACATCATAATGATATCGATACATCAAGGTTTTTGAGATATCCAGCACACACATCCCAATTGTTATAGGTTTGTCGAACACTATCTCTCGTGAAGCCAAGTGTACTGCAGCCAGATTAGGTCCATATATAGTTCGATCAATGAACGTAGGCTTAGCAACCAGCTTTTCCAATGTCTTCCAATCGGTAACAAGTCGTATATTCATTCGGTTTCTTATATTCTCCATAGTTTTTCCGAACATGGCATTGTTAAAAAGTTTGTACAGATCCTTCTCGAAATCATTTCTAGATCCTTGTCGTAGTCCGTTATTGAATTGGACATAAGGCTTTAACCAGCACGACTGTCGAAATTGTAGTACACGATGGATTTTTGTCAGTTTTATCCCATGATCAAGAGCTTGCTTCAAGGTCATGTAGTGCACCACATACTTAGTTCGTGATCCAAGGTGTGGAATTAGCTTCTTTGTAGAAGAATCCTTAGGCTTGATACACTCGGGCAGGAATGGTAAATCGTTATGCAGCTCGTGAAGTTCTGTAGGATATTCAAGATCCACTTCTAAAATGTAGCCGAGAGGGTTATCTTCTCGAAGTATTTCTAGGTTAATATCTGCAGGAGAAACCCACTCAAAACCCCCATAAGGAAGGGCGTGGCACATCGCCCAGCCATATTGGTTATTTGCGTCCTCGTACGTAATATATTGAGAGGGCTTACTTGAGTCATACTCCTCCATATAGATGTTGTTCGCCTTTGCGTATCGATGAGACACTTGGCATAATCCTCCTCGTATACCTGATTCAACCATGAGTAGCTGATCGTAATCCTGTAGCAATTCTAGTTCAATTCCTGTGTACAGCAGCATTGCATCCCACGTAAGTCCAGGAGATGTAAAATAATGTGCAGGATCAACTTTATGAGTTTTCAGGGTCTGGTCTCTGAATGTCTCAAACACATCAGCTAGTAGAAGAACATCTGAGCTTAGATAGAGATCGCTATACTCTCCTAATGTTTTAATGTTGAACTGTCTCCATATACTTTTTGCATGTTCATACTCTCCATCACTAATTTCTTCTTTGTTCAGCTTGTTGTAGAATGCCTCCCTAGGAGGAAGTTCTGTGTCATTCAAAACATCCCATGATGTAACGTAATCGTAGGGGAAAACACCCTTACGGGTCATCGATTTGAATTGCTCTGCTCCAAAGTACTTTATGGTTTCAGGATATGATGTTAGATTGTTTGCTAGTTTATCCAAGCTGGTACTAAGAAAGCGATAGGTATCCACAAAGCGGAGTTTAATATCACCAACATACTTGGAAAATGATATATAACTTTCCTCTGAGCTAGGAATAACTTCTACTCTCTCGCTAGTACATCCTAACTCCTTAACAATGAAATGGGAGTCATATCCACTCAGGTTATGCATGAAGACAGGAATATAATTAGGTGTTTTACAGGCTAAATTACACTTATTATGTAGACTTCCTCGGTATTCACCGGTTATATGATCATGATCTCGTACTTTCCAGTTCTCTCTGGTAAATTCTTTACCACATAAGTAACATTCTGTAGAGCATTCGAAAGATTTTTGCTGCTCATCTGTTAGTGTTAATGGAGCATCAGTTTTGTATATACTATTAATCTTCTTTGCGAGAGAACTTACATACTCCATAAACTTCGGTGCAGCATAATAACCACGATATACATAGGGTTCAGTAGGAAGATCAGTCTGTAAACCTTCCATTGAGGCCGACGGTTTGACATATACACAGAAACTCATAGGAATATGCTTCTGATATGGAACTGTATAAGACGTTTCGGGATTAGAAGAACACCCGTGGTAAGGGGTAAGAATGCTTTCAAAGTCAGCGTATATGACATAAGGTAATTTCAACATCCTTTCATAATTCTTGAATCTAACAATAGATTTCTCCTTAGTTGGCATAACAATCTTAGCAACTCCGTGTTGGCTACATATTTTTCTATGTTCATTTAACCTCTCAACTCCTCCATTTCGATAATCAAAGTGCGTAAAACAGCGTTTGCAGATGTAGAGTTTTCCCTCACATTTGGTTTTTTGTTGATGAATAAGTCTCTCGAAATTCTTTATATAAACGTAATGATGACGTCCAGCTGCATCACTTAATAAAAGCAGGTCACGATGGTCGGACAGTTCTTCATCGATAACCTTCATAGGAAACACTTGATTTTTCTCATCCAGTCCGAAAACATTTATAGAGATGTTATTTCTTCGTTCAAATTTCGGAATATCAGTCAGGCTCGTAGGAAACGAGACGCAGGAAAAGTCATATCTTTCTTGAAAATCCTTATACTTGCTAACACGTTGAGGATCCTTTTGAATGAACTTGGCGAGAACAGCATACATAAAACATTTTTCATCTTCATAATTCTGGGGATTTATGCAGGCTCCTTTAGCTCCAATAGAGGTCGGTAGAGGGATGTAACTGCTTCCTCTTAGTCCATTATTCTTGTTGATTCTAACTCGAACCCCGACAACAGCTAATAAAGCCCAGTTGCTTCCTTTAAGTTGACTTTCCTCCATTTCAGTACAAAGTTTCTTGAATTTCCTTTCCAAGATGGCATCCAAGTCACTTTCTAAAAATATTGCTTGATTTTGTGTTTTAAATTCTTTATCAGTAGTGTCACCAATGGCATTCACAAACCGACATTCAGCCATGATGTTAATTTTCACACTTTTATGGATCCTTAGCTCCTTCTGAATGGCTTGAATTATCCGCTGTTTTGATTCTTGGAGATAGGTGTTCAGGTCTTGGCATGTAGAGCATTGGATGAAATATGATTTCAGTCGATCCTGGAAAGCTGTTTCATATTCTACGACATCATCTTCATCAGGAACCATTAACAGCAATTTATGTTTGGTAGGTTCGATCTTGAGTTTCTTAGCAGCAATTATTCTCTCGCATCGTTCTTGATGCACATCTCTGCGATGTTCAGTACCATAAACGTCAGCACAATGTTTACATTCATAATACTGACCGCAGACCAGCTCGTGTCTCTTTTTATGGTAGTTTTTCAGGAAACTCTTATCACATTTACCACACTTAAATTCTGGAATAGCAGTGTCTAACAGAGCTTCCATTGCTATAGTTTTTGTTATGTGCAGACTAATTCTTGGGGAATATGTTGCTAAGTAATTGTCTGATACACCTTTTCACTTCTCTTCTTCACCTTGATAAGTTATCAGCGCTGCTGATGATGAATTTCACTGTGGAAGCTGATCCGCTCAGCTATAAACACACTAGCGTAATTACAATCTAAGCTCGATCAAGCTCTCTTTATACACTTAGCGCAGACCTAATAGAAAACTTCATCATCCCCTCCACCAACGGGATTCGAAGGTGGCGCAACTATCGGAGAAAGCCTGAAAGAAAACTTCATCATTCCCACCAATACCGGGGTTCGAAGGTGGCGCTCCTATCGGAGAAAACCTAAAAGAAAACTATTATCTTGATACCACAGGGGTTCGAAGGTGGTTCTACTATCGGAGAAAACCTTAAAGAAAACTCTATTCATTTTAGCAGTTTACGATTATTCTTTATCTAGTATAGAAATCACATGAGAGAAAAAATTAGACAAATTAAAATTTAAAAAGGCAATAAATAAATAGATTTGAAGATACAATTTAGACAATTCAAACGAGTATAAACATGACTGAGCTACGCCTTTTAGTTTTAAAGTTACATTAGGAGCCCCCATCACCACCCTTAGGCATCTCTACATCTTCAATCATACCTTCTTGGAGCTGTTTGATACATCTCTTAACCTAGAAGTTATATTCTCTCAAGTTCAGCTATTACACTATTTAACTCATCTAGGGAGCGTCCTTAGGCTCCTTCACTTCATCCTCAACCACGTGTTCTTGATTCCTTTACATACATCTTTAACCTAGTTATGATTTTTCTATGGACATCCGTTCTCCTTTCTTAAGTTCAATTATTTCATCCATCTTGTTTTGTTCAGTCTTATGCTTCTATCTTAAACTTCGTGATTAAGTCATTTGATCTGAAAGTCTATGTATTTTGGTTAAGGTACTCATCCCTTTTGGTCATGGGCCAAGTCATGATGTATGATCTTATGGGATGAGCTTGTCAACACGCCTAAAGCATTGATATTCAGAGTTATTTAAATTATCCTGCCGAGATTCGAACCCTGATCGTAAGGAGCAAAATACCATTTCAGCGACTATTTCGGGGCTAATGCATGTATGTACTCGTTATTTAATTGCATTATCATTATTCAAACGGGAGTTATTCAACATTAAAGTTATTCCATCAGAACCGGTGATCGAACCACGGGTCTCTAGAATACGGAATCATAAAACATTCACAGCATATGTTAAATGAAAATACCTGCGCTCTAACCCGCTGTTCTAAGTGCAACAGATCAGGAAATAGACCACAATTACATAATTCAATGGACGATGGGAATTGAACCAAAGACCTCCTGAGCTATACAGTGATAGGGAATGATTGATTACGTTAGGTATAGCCATAAAAAGTTTATTTCAACGCTCTAGACCCACCGGTTACAGAGATATTAAAATGAAATGGTTCAGGATTCGAACCAAGCACTTCAGGTATACGGTATAAGTCCAGAAGATACTAATTAACTATATAACATTTATAAAATTTGTTGGAAGTCGCTATCATAATTACTTTCAGAGTTATAACGGTATTAAAAGTGCTCACTTGTGCGGGAGTCGATCCCAGGATTGAGACAATTTACCTACCTGCCCTGAGGCGGGATAAATAGAAGGGGTGGTGGTTAGCTCTTTGTTGCACTAAGCTCAGAGTAGTATAGAATTGAGAGAATCAGCACAGTGTAGATAAGATGTTGAACTCTCCTCTGTGTTAATATATGAGTGATGTAGAATGCTCATTGATTTAGAACTCTCCTATATGAAAATCGAGTTGTAAAAGAAGGGGAGTGTTGGCGTAGTGCCGTTCTCCCCTGTGCAGTGAGATGTGTTTGAGGGTTGGGATGATGATGATGATGATGATGATGATGATGATTGTGTGTGTGTGTGTGTGTGTGTGTGGTAACGGGGGTTCCGAGGATGTTTGAAATAAATGTGAATGCTTTTCGATGTGTGTGTGTGCTTGAACTCTCATGTATTCTTTTCGATGTGTGTGTGTGTGTGCTTGAACTCTCATGTATGAATATCGAAGTCTAGGGTTCGATATTGTGATGGGGCGGTGTGGGTAACGGGGGTTCCGGGGATGTTTGAATTAAATGTATTGATAGTAATTCTTCGATGACTGTGCTTGAACTCTCATGTATGAATATCGAGTCTAGGGTTTGATATCTATTACGTTCAGTGCTTCGATGTCTGTGCTTGAACTCTCATGTATGAATATCGAGTGTAGGGTTTGATATCTATTACGTTTAGTGTATGATATATGATGTAGTATCGTTAAAGTCTAGGGTTCGATATTGTGATGGGGCGGGGTGGGTAACGGAGGTTCCGGGGATGTTTGAATTAAATGTATTGATAGTAATTCTTCGATGACTGTGCTTGAACTCTCATGTATGAATATCGAGTGTAGGGTTTGATATCTATTACGTTCAGTGCTTCGATGTCTGTGCTTGAACTCTCATGTATGAATATCGAGTGTAGGGTTTGATATCTATTACGTTTAGTGTATGATATATGTTCATACATGAGAGTTCAAGCACAGTCATCGAAGATAGCGACTTCCAACAAATTTTATAAATGTTATGTAGTTAATTAGTATCTTCTGGACTTATACCGTATACCTGAAGTGCTTGGTTCGAATCCTGAACCATTCCATTTTAATATCTCTGTAACCGGTGGGTCTAGAGCGTTGAAATAAACTTTTTATGGCTATACCTAACGTAATCAATCATTCCCTATCACTGTATAGCTCAGGAGGTCTTTGGTTCAATTCCCATCGTCCATTGAATTATGTAATTGTGGTCTATTTCCTGATCTGTTGCACTTAGAACAGCGGGTTAGAGCGCAGGTATTTTCATTTAACATATGCTGTGAATGTTTTATGATTCCGTATTCTAGAGACCCGTGGTTCGATCACCGGTTCTGATGGAATAACTTTAATGTTGAATAACTCCCGTTTGAATAATGATAATGCAATTAAATAACGAGTACATACATGCATTAGCCCCGAAATAGTCGCTGAAATGGTATTTTGCTCCTTACGATCAGGGTTCGAATCTCGGCAGGATAATTTAAATAACTCTGAATATCAATGCTTTAGGCGTGTTGACAAGCTCATCCCATAAGATCATACATCATGACTTGGCCCATGACCAAAAGGGATGAGTACCTTAACCAAAATACATAGACTTTCAGATCAAATGACTTAATCACGAAGTTTAAGATAGAAGCATAAGACTGAACAAAACAAGATGGATGAAATAATTGAACTTAAGAAAGGAGAACGGATGTCCATAGAAAAATCATAACTAGGTTAAAGATGTATGTAAAGGAATCAAGAACACGTGGTTGAGGATGAAGTGAAGGAGCCTAAGGACGCTCCCTAGATGAGTTAAATAGTGTAATAGCTGAACTTGAGAGAATATAACTTCTAGGTTAAGAGATGTATCAAACAGCTCCAAGAAGGTATGATTGAAGATGTAGAGATGCCTGAGGGTGGTGATGGGGGCTCCTAATGTAACTTTAAAACTAAAAGGCGTAGCTCAGTCATGTTTATACTCGTTTGAATTGTCTAAATTGTATCTTCAAATCTATTTATTTATTGCCTTTTTAAATTTTAATTTGTCTAATTTTTTCTCTCATGTGATTTCTATACTAGATAAAGAATAATCGTAAACTGCTAAAATGAATAGAGTTTTCTTTAAGGTTTTCTCCGATAGTAGAACCACCTTCGAACCCCTGTGGTATCAAGATAATAGTTTTCTTTTAGGTTTTCTCCGATAGGAGCGCCACCTTCGAACCCCGGTATTGGTGGGAATGATGAAGTTTTCTTTCAGGCTTTCTCCGATAGTTGCGCCACCTTCGAATCCCGTTGGTGGAGGGGATGATGAAGTTTTCTATTAGGTCTGCGCTAAGTGTATAAAGAGAGCTTGATCGAGCTTAGATTGTAATTACGCTAGTGTGTTTATAGCTGAGCGGATCAGCTTCCACAGTGAAATTCATCATCGGCAGCGCTGATAACTTATCAAGGTGAAGAAGAGAAGTGAAAAGGTGTATCAGACAATTACTTAGCAACATATTCCCCAAGAATTAGTCTGCACATAACAAAAACTATAGCAATGGAAGCTCTGTTAGACACTGCTATTCCAGAATTTAAGTGTGGTAAATGTGATAAGAGTTTCCTGAAAAACTACCATAAAAAGAGACACGAGCTGGTCTGCGGTCAGTATTATGAATGTAAACATTGTGCTGACGTTTATGGTACTGAACATCGCAGAGATGTGCATCAAGAACGATGCGAGAGAATAATTGCTGCTAAGAAACTCAAGATCGAACCTACCAAACATAAATTGCTGTTAATGGTTCCTGATGAAGATGATGTCGTAGAATATGAAACAGCTTTCCAGGATCGACTGAAATCATATTTCATCCAATGCTCTACATGCCAAGACCTGAACACCTATCTCCAAGAATCAAAACAGCGGATAATTCAAGCCATTCAGAAGGAGCTAAGGATCCATAAAAGTGTGAAAATTAACATCATGGCTGAATGTCGGTTTGTGAATGCCATTGGTGACACTACTGATAAAGCATTTAAAACACAAAATCAAGCAATATTTTTAGAAAGTGACTTGGATGCCATCTTGGAAAGGAAATTCAAGAAACTTTGTACTGAAATGGAGGAAAGTCAACTTAAAGGAAGCAACTGGGCTTTATTAGCTGTTGACGGGGTTCGAGTTAGAATCAACAAGAATAATGGACTAAGAGGAAGCAGTTACATCCCTCTACCGACCTCTATTGGAGCTAAAGGAGCCTGCATAAATCCCCAGAATTATGAAGATGAAAAATGTTTTATGTATGCTGTTCTCGCCAAGTTCATTCAAAAGGATCCTCAACGTGTTAGCAAGTATAAGGATTTTCAAGAAAGATATGACTTTTCCTGCGTCTCGTTTCCTACGAGCCTGACTGATATTCCGAAATTTGAACGAAGAAATAACATCTCTATAAATGTTTTCGGACTGGATGAGAAAAATCAAGTGTTTCCTATGAAGGTTATCGATGAAGAACTGTCCGACCATCGTGACCTGCTTTTATTAAGTGATGCAGCTGGACGTCGTCATTACGTTTATATAAAGAATTTCGAGAGACTTATTCATCAACAAAAAACCAAATGTGAGGGAAAACTCTACATCTGCAAACGCTGTTTTACGCACTTTGATTATCGAAATGGAGGAGTTGAGAGGTTAAATGAACATAGAAAAATATGTAGCCAACACGGAGTTGCTAAGATTGTTATGCCATTGTTATGTCATATACGCTGACTTTGAAAGCATTCTTACCCCTTACCACGGGTGTTCTTCTAATCCCGAAACGTCTTATACAGTTCCATATCAGAAGCATATTCCTATGAGTTTCTGTGTATATGTCAAACCGTCGGCCTCAATGGAAGGTTTACAGACTGATCTTCCTACTGAACCCTATGTATATCGTGGTTATTATGCTGCACCGAAGTTTATGGAGTATGTAAGTTCTCTCGCAAAGAAGATTAATAGTATATACAAAACTGATGCTCCATTAACACTAACAGATGAGCAGCAAAAATCTTTCGAATGCTCTACAGAATGTTACTTATGTGGTAAAGAATTTACCAGAGAGAACTGGAAAGTACGAGATCATGATCATATAACCGGTGAATACCGAGGAAGTCTACATAATAAGTGTAATTTAGCCTGTAAAACACCTAATTATATTCCTGTCTTCATGCATAACCTGAGTGGATATGACTCCCATTTCATTGTTAAGGAGTTAGGATGTACTAGCGAGAGAGTAGAAGTTATTCCTAGCTCAGAGGAAAGTTATATATCATTTTCCAAGTATGTTGGTGATATTAAACTCCGCTTTGTGGATACCTATCGCTTTCTTAGTACCAGCTTGGATAAACTAGCAAACAATCTAACATCATATCCTGAAACCATAAAGTACTTTGGAGCAGAGCAATTCAAATCGATGACCCGTAAGGGTGTTTTCCCCTACGATTACGTTACATCATGGGATGTTTTGAATGACACAGAACTTCCTCCTAGGGAGGCATTCTACAACAAGCTGAACAAAGAAGAAATTAGTGATGGAGAGTATGAACATGCAAAAAGTATATGGAGACAGTTCAACATTAAAACATTAGGAGAGTATAGCGATCTCTATCTAAGCTCAGATGTTCTTCTACTAGCTGATGTGTTTGAGACATTCAGAGACCAGACCCTGAAAACTCATAAAGTTGATCCTGCACATTATTTTACATCTCCTGGACTTACGTGGGATGCAATGCTGCTGTACACAGGAATTGAACTAGAATTGCTACAGGATTACGATCAGCTACTCATGGTTGAATCAGGTATACGAGGAGGATTATGCCAAGTGTCTCATCGATACGCAAAGGCGAACAACATCTATATGGAGGAGTATGACTCAAGTAAGCCCTCTCAATATATTACGTACGAGGACGCAAATAACCAATATGGCTGGGCGATGTGCCACGCCCTTCCTTATGGGGGTTTTGAGTGGGTTTCTCCTGCAGATATTAACCTAGAAATACTTCGAGAAGATAACCCTCTCGGCTACATTTTAGAAGTGGATCTTGAATATCCTACAGAACTTCACGAGCTGCATAACGATTTACCATTCCTGCCCGAGTGTATCAAGCCTAAGGATTCTTCTACAAAGAAGCTAATTCCACACCTTGGATCACGAACTAAGTATGTGGTGCACTACATGACCTTGAAGCAAGCTCTTGATCATGGGATAAAACTGACAAAAATCCATCGTGTACTACAATTTCGACAGTCGTGCTGGTTAAAGCCTTATGTCCAATTCAATAACGGACTACGACAAGGATCTAGAAATGATTTCGAGAAGGATCTGTACAAACTTTTTAACAATGCCATGTTCGGAAAAATTATGGAGAATATAAGAAACCGAATGAATATACGACTTGTTACCGATTGGAAGACATTGGAAAAGCTGGTTGCTAAGCCTACGTTCATTGATCGAACTATATATGGACCTAATCTGGCTGCAGTACACTTGGCTTCACGAGAGATAGTGTTCGACAAACCTATAACAATTGGGATGTGTGTGCTGGATATCTCAAAAACCTTGATGTATCGATATCATTATGATGTGTTATTGCCGTATTACGGGACTGAAAATCTAAAACTCATGTACATGGATACAGACTCTTTCATCCATAGAGTGACTACAAAAGATATATACCAGGATAAGTTACGTTTTCTTGAACATCTGGATACTGCTGATTATCCTGTCGAGCATATATGTCATTCTACAAAAAAACAGGAAAGTTTTGGGAAAATTTAAAGATGAAGCCAATGGAAAAATTATTTGTCGTTTTGTAGGGCTCAGACCTAAGATGTATGCTCTCGACATAGATGGAGGTGTAATCAAGAAGATTAAAGGCATAAAGCGTAGCGCAATCAGGCAGTACATCAACTTCGATAGCTATGTGGAATGTCTTAAAACCCAAAAGATCCTAAGAACTCCTATGAACTTAATCCTATCCCGAAAACATAATGTTTCTACAGTTGAAGCTAATAAAATAGCCCTGTCGCCTCATGACGACAAGAGAGTGATTGCTGAGGATGGAGTATCAACATACGCGTACGGACACTATAGTATTGCAAAAAGTGTGCAAGAGGAGGCAACTTAGATCAGAAGATAACGGTTATCTCTGTAAGCTAAGCTACAGAATGAATATTTACTCAAGTAACATCTATCCTACGACTCTCACGACGCCTGAGGAAGAAAGAAGAAATAACAAAAATGGAGGAAGGCGTTAACTCTGCCACTAGGATTAAATTCTAGTGCTGGTCTCCAGCCCAGATAAAAGAGGAGAGGCGTCTACTACTGAACTACAAGCTAACTGAACAATTTTAATGTTAAAATAGGTAAATTGAAAAAGTAACTACTATCTCGTAATCTGAAATATCCTTGAAAAACCTTTTACTTAGTTATAAAATGATTTAAGTAACTGAACTTGGTCTAAAAAATCCTTGAAACATCCTTAAACCTCATAACATCTGAAAAGGCTTGAAAATAGCATAAGAACATTGGTTTAGCGTTACGACTTATTACAAGACGATGCAGAGGGGGTAAAAGCTTGAAAAAAGACACAAGAGTATAAAGATATCAATCTGCATGAAAATACGTATGAAAACTCTATGCCTAGACCATTGCAAATATACCTCTAAGAGTAACGAAGATATCTCTAGCTGGAAAACCTTTAGCTATGAAACCTATAGCTCTTAATCCTAGAGCTTCGAGATCATACCTCAATACCTAACCTCCGGATCCTACAGGTTTAACCTCCTGACCAGCAACCTTTAGCTACGAAGCTTATAACTCTTAACCCTAGAGCCCTCGGATCATACCTCAATACGTAGCCTCCAGATCCTACAGCCTTAATCTCTAGACCGAGAGATCTAACCTTGAATCCATACGACCTAACCACTAAACCTACTACAGCCTTTAACCTTCAGACCAGCAACCTTTAGCTATGAAGCCTACAACTCTTAACCCTAGAGCCCTCAGATCATACCTCAATACGTAACCTCCAGATCCTACAGCCTTAAACTCTAGACCGAGAGATCTAACCTTGAATCCATACGATCTAACCCAGATCATACATAGAGGCCTAGCCCCTAAATTCTACAGCTCTCAACCATCCAGACCAACAGACTTCACCTGTGAAACTATTAACCCTAGAGCCTTAGATCATAGCACAAGAGCTAACCATTAAATCCTACAGCTATTAATCTTCCATACCTGCAACCCTACCTGTTAAAACCTGCTACCCTTAACCCTAGAGCCCCAGATCATACCTCAAGACCTAACCTCTAAGTCCTATAGCTATTAACCTCCCAGACCAACAGTCTTTACCTAAGAAACCCTGCAACTCTTAACCCTAGAGCCGCAGATCATACTACAAGAGCTAACCATTAAATCCTACAGCTATTAACATCCCATACCAACAGACTTCACCTAAGAAAACCTGCAACTCCTGACCCTAGAGCCTCAGATCACAGCTCAAGACAAGCCCTGATAACACCTCAAGACACAGCATTATAAGTTACAGCAAATTAAGAGGATTGACTGCCTACCTAAACACTGTCTAAATCCACTAAACATACAGATTGCGCATGGCCGCCATCTTGCCCTTTTGGGTCTGCGCTGGAACCTACAATTTATAACTACTATTATAATTCAAAAGTTAAACTATAAACCATCTAGATTTTTTCTAAATTTCTTCATCGACAGGGGACAGCCCTGAAAGACTGCTACAGGCAATTCATTCCATTCTTCAATGGTTCTATTAACAAAAGAAAATTTTCCTACGTCGGTTCTGTATCTTCTACCCTTAATTTTATACCTATGATCGTTTCGTCCATAATAATCCGGATTATCTAACCTTACACTAACGTCCACCCATGCCTTTACACCAGCATTAGCTTTGAATAATGCTACCAACCTATGTTTTTTACGCCTAATTCTTAATTCCTCCCATTCAGTCTCATCTCCTTTTATAGGCCCAAAATACTTGCCTCTTTTTATGAATTTTATTGCCCTCTTCTGTATTTTTTCTAATGGATGGATTTGGTTAGCTCTATACGGGTCCCAGCATGCTACTCCATATTCCATAACCGGCCGCACTAAGGCCTTGTAGGCAATTTCTCTGGACCTAGCGTTCCCCTTTTTCAATATTCTCATTACGAAATGTAATGCTTTCCACGCATTCCTAATAATAGTTCCTATGACTTCAGTGGTATGTGACGTCACTCCTCCACCCACTAGTATGAGAGAGTCTAGTGTGCAAATGTCTTCCTCTTTGGGTGCAGGTCTTCGACCTGGCAGGGCGTAATTTCCTAAATGTGGTAGGGTGTATGTGTATGTGGTTCAAGGGACCATTATTTTTATAATTAATTAGATTAGTAAATATTCTTATTAAGTGAATAGTAGTTTAAGTTAGTTTCACCCACACCCCTTGAACCCTGATAGAAAATCCCAGCCTCTCGTATATTTCCCACTTTGAGCAATTCCCCCCGTGTTCAATCTGGCCAGGTGTTCCTTATCCTTTACCATCCATGGTTAGGTCGTCACAATTATCATGCACACGGCAAAGCCGCAAAGCATCTCCCTATCTATCCATAGCTTTGAAATGAAGTCAGAGTGGTATCAAAGCATAGGTATATTGTATAAGTTAATTGTTCTTTCACACTAGGCGGGTGTAGACCAAAGTATGGAAAGGTAGTCAGACTCAAAACTCCAATAAATATTAAATTAAATCATTAAATATTTAGTCGGATTACCTATCGAAAGCGCACATTGTGAACTCAGCGTTAACGAATGCTTCCGATGTCTTCGTAATCCAATTTTGTTCCTGATAGCTGCTCATCTTTCTTTGCCTAAGGCATCATGTACCTTAAAGAGGATGATATTCTTAGTACTAAAATTCTCTCTCTTTCACAGGAACCAGTTATGAAGAAGTTATTTAGAATGAAAGAATTTCAGAGACTGCTTCTAGGAAATTTCAGGATGTAGGCTTCATTTGTCATAAGATTTCTACTGAAGTATTTGGTATTTCAAACAAATCATTGGATAGATTTTTCAAATCAAAAGTTTTAAAAGTATTCAATTAATAGTTCTATGTCGCATCTTGAAAGATGCTGAACTTAAGTGTGAAGTTCAATTGACTTTTTATGTTTGATTTATACTGTCCGCAGAGAAAAACTTATGCATCGTGTGTAAACTTACCATTTAAACTCCTGTGAATAGGCTTCAGCTGCGCTATAGCTCTGTGAGCATTTAATGCTGGGCGTGAACGTGGAGGCTCATTTAATTCGTATACATTACGTAACGCTGTCCAATTTGTAGGCGTATCGTAGCGAGACCATGCGTCAGCTGAATTCTTAGTGAACATCCAGCCGAGTTCCAGTGAGGGCAGAACTAAGTGGAATTTGTAAGTTTTCAAATGTGACATTAAGGACTAATTACAACTCAGGTTTGTACTAATTTTAAACCTAGGAATTGGAGATAAGTAAAAATTAAGGAACGACTACTTGTAAATAGATATTGTGTATTACGATATCTATCGATACTTCACTGTGGCAGTGAAAATTAAGGAAGAACTGCTAGTAAATCGATATTGTTTATTACGATATCTATCGATACTTCACTGTGGCAGTAAAATTAAGGAAGGACTGCTAATAAATCGATATTGTTTATTACGATATCCATCGATACTTCACTGTGGCAGTAAAAATTAAGGAAGGACTGCTAGTAAATCGATATTGTGTATTATGATATCTATCGATACTTCACTGTGGCAGTAAAAATTAAGGTAGGGCTGCTAGTAAATCGATATTGTTTATTTCGATATCTATCGATACTTCACTGTTGCAGTAAAAATTAAGGAAGGGCTGCTAGTAAATCGATATTGTGTATTACGATATCTATCGATATTTCACTGTGGCAGATGAAAACTTGAATTTATTTTAATTGCTCATGTTTTTACTTTTAAACTATACAAAATAAAATGTGTTTGTTTTGTTAACTTTCGTCCTTACACAAATTGAAGTTCGCCAAAGAAACTCAGGGAAGTAAACGTTCCAGACATATATTTGGGATAAAATCCCTAAGATACATTTGCCAGTTGCTACGACAGACATTTTTCCCCTTAAAATATCCATATTTTATAATTAAGTGGTTGTTTGTAGAATATATCCTATTATTTATATCACCAAATTTGATATTTTATGATTTATTATAAGGATTTCCTATTTCCTCTGCCTTACCTGCTTCAGGACTATATATCAAAATATTCTTTCGTTTATTAACTCACAACTTTTTACATTTTTCCAGTGGTTGTCAACTGCTTCAGCCACTCCAGAACATATAATTACTTAATTATTAATGCATTTTGCCCATATAGTTTTTTCTTTGTTTCTGTGGTTACTGCTGTATTCATTTTTTTATTCCTGAGTTTTGTGGTTTTTTCATCCTCTTTATCTCTTAAACCTCTGACGTTCCAGATAGCAATTTGTAATTATTTGCATAATCGTTTGTCCTTTTCAAGTAATTTAAGTCGACGTCCTGCAATTCCCTACGGTTTGCTTGCTGAGAAAGATCATTTTACGTGGTGGGTTTCCGGGTCGACGCACAACCGCCAATCTGGAGAACCAGAGATTTTTGTTAGGGCGGTTTTCCCTTAGAAGGTTGCCTTCACCTTGGCTAACGGGAGTCCACTTCCCCGTTTGTTTTCGGAGTTTTCCTTCTCCTACACCTTTAGCAATACTCACATTTAGGGTGAAGTGAGCGATGTTTATCCCTCGGTGAAATACAAAGAAGTTTTTCGGTTAGTGCTACAAATATCTTGCCTTATAGCTTCCAAAGAAAGCTTTAAGCTTTCGTAAAACAGGAACCAAAAACCTTTCCACATAGAGGAATGTTTTCTATATAAAAATTCACAATTGTGCAAGTTTCAGTATTGCAATTAGATATAATTACCCATGAATATGATCCAAATAATTATACCAGCGCAGTCCTTAATTTATGTGCGTGATGTGGCTCTTTGCGGAAGGAAAGAATATATCGCATATAATTTTTAAAGACCTTACATATGATGCAAAATATATAAATAGCGTCACATTATTGCAATTAACTATCAAACAAAAATTAATTATTATTTAATTTGATATAGGGAACGTAATTTGTATATATTAATCAGAAGGCATGGTACACTTGCGTGGTGTAAATGTGGAAGGAAATGGAAGAATCAATTGTACAGTGCGATCCAAATAAACCTGAACCATTTCAATAAGCCATACCTTTCGAACCAATAAAGGACACACGTGCAATTTTGGCAGAATATAATAAACAATTGGGAGATTACATTAAACTATTTATATCTTGGGGAAAATGTTGGAAGTGTCCTCCACCAGCATCTATACATGTTTGCATTCGTCTCACCATATTCTCTGTATCCTCGCCAATGTTACTTATTTCGGTTTGAATGGAGTCCTTGAGAACATCAATTGAGAACATCAATTATGGCCCATTCTTGTTCACTCTGTTTTTAAATACTCCACAAGAAAAGATCCAGTGAGGTTAGGTCAGGGGATCTGCGGGGTGGGGGAGCGCAGACCTTTTGAGATTATACGATTATCAAAGAAACTAGTTACAAATTCCATGGTGCCATTAGATGTATAGCACGTTTATCCATCTTTATGGAAATAACCTTCTCTCAATTCCATATCATCTCCGTAAAACTTCATAGAATATGGTGAGACGAGTGCAAACATATATAGATGCTGGTGGAGGACACTTCCTACATTTTCTCTGATATATAAATAGTATAATGTAATCTCCAAATTGTGTATTATATTCTTCCAAAGTTTTACGTGTGTCCTGTTATTAGTTCAAAAGTTATGGCCTATTGAAGTGGTTCAGATTTATGTGGATCGCACCGTACAATAGGGCTGCTTGCATGCAATGTGTAAACAATGTAGCACAGTAACGTCACAATGAAGTATGAACACACTTTAAATCTGATAGCGCATGTCAAGATTCCCATGCGGATGTATAACATCTTAATTTAAGGTAACTGGAAGCGCAGGATGTTATAAACTTCCATTTTAACTTTTTGTGCTTATTTTCTTTAATTTCTCCTGAATACCTTGATGCATACATTAAGAAAAAATTACCGTTAGGATATTTAAAGAGCCGTTGAAATTACTTCTGCAGAACTCCATCATGGTGTGTATTAAGGTCAGTCAGAAAATATGTTTCATGTTATCGAAAACTAATTTCTTTGATACAAGTTAGTTGCATTTTACTTTGCATTGGTTTGGTAAACAAGGATGCAGTTTTGCACAGACATGGTAAAAATCGTTAAAAATGCTGATGACCAGAATTATTAAATCTCTTTCAACATTTACTGGTCCTCATAACCGTGGTCGCTACGATGTATATCTATGGGGTCCTGTCACGCACAGGTTCACTGGTTCGAGTTCCGCCACGGGCAAGAGTGTTTGGAATTGTGTATACGTGTAAAACAAAAGGAAGAAACAGGAAAGCAATAAGAGCACAAAACATAAAGGCAGCGAAATAAGGGCAAGGATATAATTCATTTAGGAAAATAGTCAATTTTTAGCAGAAAATAAAATACAGGTCTCTTAGAAAGTTAAAAAAAGAATTGAAGACTCTCAGAGCTGCACAAAATATTAAGAACGTGGGAAAACATTTAATACATGTCCTTTCATTATATTATGGCAGAAAGTATAATTTTTGCGTACATGTTTTACTATTCACAATCTATTATTTCCAAGTTCATAATTTCTCCCAAATTTAGCTAAAAATACCACGCACCTTTGCTGATGCTAACGGAAATTTTTGAAGTTTCAAACGTTAGTTCATCTTATTTTTGCGAGATTGCAAAACGCGAAATAAAAGTCTCAAATTAAAAAACACATGCTAATTGATCAAGTTACGTCTCGTCTATATGATGACCCTCCAATAAAACATTATACTTACATGTAGTCAAATCTAAACTTCTTATTTGCACCCGAAGCACAACATTTCCTCTGTGATTTGCTGATTTTAAGAATTCGTTTTAATTCAATTCATTTGAAAATTCGCTTTCAATCTTTTAGAAGGTTGTCTACATGAGTTACCCAAAAGATTGAGCTGATGGATATTTTGTTAGTAGAATTCATTGATATCATAATCACCTCAGCTACTCTCACTTAAAACTAATTGCCTGTCCTTAACACGAAACTTTCCTTGTTGATGATTTTTCTCACTCCGATAAAATGTAATATAACCCTGTCCCATTGTATATATTTTAACATATGCAAATTATTTATTGTGTGTTAGTATCTTTTTAATGAAATTAATAATCTTACATTTAATAATCTCGGTATCAAGTTAATAGTACGTAAAAGTTGTTAATGTTTTGAAAGAAAATACATAAAATATCCTGTGTGAATAAAATGAAACATAATATCGTCCACAAATAATGTGTGATACCGCTGTAGTAACATTAAACGAATACCTGTATATCATTTCGTTTTTCTGCTATATTTCAGAATTTATAGGTAAAACAGTGTATTTTCCTATAAAAGTTACCAAAATTGTGTAAACAGATAAGGCATTCAGAGATCGTTGTATGTTTTCAGTTGTAGGTGAATTATGGAGATTCCTTTCCTGGACAACTGGTGGGCAGTAGTGGTCATTTTGTGTTGTGGTTTAATATACCTGTACGGTACTTGGAATTTCGACTATTGGAAAAAAAGAGGTGTACCATTTGTGAGACCTCAGCCCTTTGTTGGAAATATGGGCGATGTCTTGCTAGCTACAAGATCTGTTGGAGACGTTTACAAGGAAATATATTGGTAAGCTTAGCACAGTTATGCCCATGTCACTCGCATAATGACTTAAGGCATTCATGTTCAGCACCATACGAACAGAAATGGCGGATGTTCGATAAACTAGAGAGAGTATAGATAACATAGATTGATTTTGCGTGTCTACATGGCACGATGGTTACAATATGATTTATAAAAGACGTTAGATGACAGCTGTCAAGGAAAAGATGTGGAGGGTAAGAGAGTGAGTTCTTTGCTATGGAAACGTAAACAAAATTTACCACATTGGTTACACTGTTAATCAGCTACTCCTTGGTTCAGTTAGCACTAATCCTTGTTTCACATAAGCTTGCCCCATATCCCTTAACGTTCACGTTACCTAGTCCCCTCTCATTGGCTGCTGTTGTACAGACTGTTGTGCGGTAAAATTAGTTCGTTATTTAACATATCTTTATATGTTGGAAGAGAATTGTGAAATTTGTATTTTCGTAACTGTTTGAATTAAATATATTACGCAACAGAGTTGATTTATCTGAAATGCATGTTAATTCTTAAACGAAGTAAAGAGGAGGTTCATTTGCTTTCAAGCCCCCCTTTCAGATGACACAATGGCACGCGCTTTAGCGGTAGTGGGAAATTTTATCACAGGCCTTGTTCTGAACTGGATTTGTCATATATCGCCATTCGAAGGTGTGCTGTGTACTAGAGTTGAATTATTTTATTGATCGTTTATTGCGCGTGTACTTATTATATGTATAATGGCAGAGTCTACCGCCAGTTTTTCGCTGAAGCATCGCAAGGGAAAACCTTTACAAAGCGGTGAAAAAAAGAATTGTGGTGCTTGTGTTTAATACACTCTCAGAGAAGAATCCCTCTTTGTGAGTAAGAGAAGTTGAACAGCTGTGCTCTGAACTTACAGTTGTAAATGTTTGTCCGTAGGAACATCACAACGTGAAATTGAGACAACAGGAAAACTTATCACTTCAGGCAAAAGCAGGAATAAACAAAAGAGAGTGCTCGGAGAATGTGATTCGTGAAAAGTGCTGTACATCGTCATGTGCATAGTTTTTCTTTAGAAACGAACTCCCTAACATAAATAAAATTTTGGTGCTGTAAATGAGGAAATTTCAGCAGATCTAGTCTGTATAGGTTGCTTACACAGCTCGGGTTTGTGAATGAAAAAAATGGGCAAGAAAAATATGCTAAGAGACAGAGGCGATATTGCTGTGTGGCGAAGACGTTATTTAATGGCAATTAGACAGTGCCGGGATACAAATAGCAAAATAAACTACCTTGACGAGACTTGGGTGAATGAAGGACACACGACAAGTATGGCGTGACACGACTTTTAAGACTGAAAGACAAGCATTTTTGCAAGTATGTGTGCTGGTTTAAAAAATCCCAGTGGAAAAGGCCGAAGGTCTTTCATTATAAACTTGTTTCAGTTTCATTGCTCATTCATTTAGTTTCAACTTGCTCACTTTCATTATAAACTTCATTATTTTTGTATGCCTTCATATTCTTATTTGTATGATTTTATCTATCTTCCCGGCAATTATTATGACGTTTACTGCAGGTTTAAATGTGACGGGAAGACACCGCCTATGGCCTATGGCACGTAAGCATTAGCCAATTAGGGTGAGGGGGCAGGTAGTTGCACGCGGAGTGATAACATGTCAGCGGGGCAAGGTTATATGAAACAGGGATTGGTTGTGTGAGGAAAACAGAGTTTGATAGAGCGTTCAGTTACGTTGTGTATCAGCCTACTTTGTTAAAACATAATTAAAATATGAAAGAGTAGAGCCAGACTGAAAACTTTAATGCCGTATCCGGAATTTGAAACACGGATCTCCCGCTCTTCGTGCGGTTATTATTTCCATCAACTATTCTAATAATTTGTTACGGAATCAAGACTTAATTGCAGTAGGATTAGAGGTAGATCCCTTTACGGTCGGGTTGTCATATTTCTCAGCTGCATCCTGTTGGAATATCACCATGTAGCATTAATTATCATTGTTTATCATTAAAAGAAGTAGACAGAGCAATAATCGTTTGTGATAGAAGTTTGTACAAGAGTAGAGAGAACAATGTCAGTCAAACACATCCCTGCTTTTACTTTCTACTAGGGATGGGTCGATACCACTTTTATCGATACACGATATTTTACACGATACTCGATACTTCGATAATCGTTACGGTAATTTCTACTTCTAGTTTCAATATAAATTAGAATGTTGGGAGAACTGTATAGTACCAACAAACTTAAATAGGTGCATATATTTAAGGAGACAAAACTGATAACCATCGGTGCCCTTATTTTTAAACTCTGCATTAAACATTTTAAAACAAAAGAGTTCACTTTTGTAAGTTTTTGCTCAAAAATACTAGCACTTTCACTCTTTCGGAGTAAAGTCTACTTGATTTTCTGTCACATATGAGTTCTGCTGTGCTAAATAGTCTTTCACAGAAAAATTGTTGCATGTGGAATACACAAATATTTAATGGATAATTTTTATCTCCTAATTTTGAATTGTTCTTTCCAGTAATATAGTGCACTAAAAAGAGGAGGTGGTATTGGGGTTGGGAGTTCATTACGGAGGGGATATGATACATAGTGAAACTGGCCGTATCAGACAAAACTACCAACAGGAGACATAAAACAATATAAATTAGATACACATGATTATAGTAATCATAAACAATAAATAGGAAGTAAAATACAATAATAGTAAATGGGAGACATTTGTTATTTCGAAACTCTATGTAGCCGGGGCATTCACCTTCTGGAAGGCCTGGAAATCCAACACTGTATTCTTTTGTTCAATATTGCCCGAGGCTATCAATGGCGACGTTTTGGCGGAGTCCACTTCCGTTCAAAATCCTTAGAAACGAAAACAGACGTGACCTTCACAATGAAGATACAGATTTGGACAGACGCTTATCGTGCGTGCCTTAGTGCGATGAACCAACCCACGTGAATTTCGTATAACCTATCAGAGAGAAATTATTAGTCACATGATCTTCGCAAAGTTCTAAAATTAGAGTAAGTGGGGGGAAATAGTAAGATGGCTGAAGTAGGCCGTTTTCGTGAAGAAACTCGTTGTCAGAACGGTACGCGTCATACATGTATAACATTCGTTGGCGTAACGACACGCGTGATAGACGCATAAACCCACTGGCAGGGTGGCACGTGTGATGGACATACAAAGCTTACGGACTTAAAGACATAGGGATATAAGTGACGCGCATGTAAGGACAGGTGCAATATAAGACAACTTGACGGGAAACGACGTACCAAACTGCATACTACAGATGACGCAGACCATGGCGAGCACGCAATACACAAAGGACAATAAATATGCATCTCTACAAGACAAGGTGTTTCTGTTCACCCCAACTATAGTTAGGACCTGCGTTACCCACCCCTGAAATCACTGATAAGAGGCTCGTGCTGAGCTACATTGAATGAAACACCTTTTCCTACAAGTACCCTCAGCCCTTTATCCCAAACCGCCATCCAGCTACTTATGAGGTGTTGAGTGAACGAGGGACCACTCAATCAAGTTCAAACGGGTACAACCGCCTCAGTAGGCCATCATGCTGGTCCCATTGTTCCTATGCCTCCAAGTGGGGCACCATCAGGAGGAAAGATAGGCGAAGGAGACAGAGGGCGGCTGACCCAGGGTGCCAAAACAGTACAGAGGGCAGGGTCCCTACAGTTTACTTAGATAGAGACTTCCTCCGACAGGCCAGGACAACGAACTCGCTCCCCTACAGCGGGACGGCAATGAGTCTAGCAGCCGAGCCCCAAAGGTCCCTGGCTGGTGGTCCCGAAATGGTCTCAGCAGAGGTGCGGAGACGAGCAACCAACCTAACGGAGGAGGAAGTAGTTTTCCTCAGAGTATATCATCCTGCCATGCACCGCCGAGACTCCCGCCGTCACTTCTACCCTGAAAGAAATCACAGCATGAGAAATGTGAAATGATAATGGAGATGAAATGGAGGGACAGGAAATTCGAGGTATGTAATTAACCTACCCAGCATTTGCCTAGCGACTTGGAAAAAACCCCGAAAAAACCCATGGGCCAGGTAGGTTGACAACGGGAATCGAACCCGGGACTCCCGAATGCGGCCACAGACGAAACCAGCTAAGTCATCCCGCTCGGTGAAAGAGGAGGTGACAAATCGACATTGAGATGTGGAATGATTTCTTCTTGGGAAATGATAACTGGCGCTGAATTTGACACACGATTATTATCTTGCTTACTGTTACTGTGCAGGTATGACATTCCTGGTAATTTTTCGGTCTTTTCAATGTTCATCTTGCTGGAGTAATATTATGTGATTTTAAAGAAAGAGAAGAACTGCAGAATCACCACCGAAGTATCGAAAAGGTATCGATAACATTTTCTGAAGAATCGTTCGATATCGATATCTCGCAAATATCGAAAGCACCGAGGTATCGTAAGTATGGAGGACCCATCTCTACTTGCAATTTTTTAGTGACGCATAAGTAAATAACGGTTAAACCGAGGTTCAATATACTAATAAATATCTGCAAATAGTTCTAGAGTAAAACGTACATAATGTCGCTGATGGCACTGTTGTGCTGCCGCAACAAAAGGGAGCCGGGCGCATGGGCAGGAGAGCTGGACGTTAGCCAAGAGAAAGAAAGAGACAGAGATGCTCCGTAATTTTCTTTCATTGTCTTGCCGTCGCAATTGTTCTTGGAAGTTCTGCGACATTCTAGAAACAATGACTGGAGGAATAAATACCGGAAAGAAGCGCCAATTGTGTGATGCGACAGTGGACATTTGAAATGTAACGCAGTAATTTCTTTCATTTGTTTACGTGCGGCGGAGCACCGAGTCGGCTTTGAAGACAGCTGATACTCAATTTCACGTTATTTTACTGCCATAAAGAGTGTTCTAAATTTCTACAAAACAGACTTTTGATTCTACGTAACCATAGCAATCACAATAAATTACTTTAATCTATTTTAAGAGAAAGAATATGGTTTTTCTTCTAATAAAATAATTTTATAAAACCAACCACTTAAGATAGACAAACAACCTCAGTAAAATGGCTTTATGATAAATAAAATAATTCACAAATAGTGTAAGGGTGTCATGTCTGCCTTACATTCTATTTTAATATCTATCAGCTTTTTCCTAGGATTTCCTTCATCCTGAAACATTAATGTTGGCTAAAAATGGACTCCATGTTCCCTGGTGCCAGTTTCAGGATTATTTCAAACATCTTATAATATCATCTACTAAATCAACTGAAATATTTCACATGAGAATCTGAAAGAAATAATTTTGTGTTTTATAGGAAACTGGATCCACATCCATATGGTGGAATATTCAAGTTCAGGCAACCTGCAATCCTCGTCAGAGATCTAGAGCTTGTCAAGCAGGTACTTGTCAAGGATTTTCCCAGCTTCCAACAAAATGATGTTGACATCGACATCAATGTAGATCCAATTTTTGGCCGAAATCCATTCGTATTGAAAGGTGAAAGGTAAGTCATATATAAATTACTCTAAAACAAAACCATGAAGGAGCGACTGCCAACCATTTATTTCAGCACGTTTGTATGTTGCTGCTTCTGGCAGTAAGAATGACTGCTATACTAACACAGGATTCTGGATGTGACTAGCCATTATATTCGGATATAACTGTCGCAGTTACAGTGTGTTAGCTTTTAAAAGTAACGGTTGCTAGTAACAATTAGGCTACTTGTTTTCATAGTTAAAGTTGAATTAATGAACCTTATACAAACTTAATTTTGATGTATTATGCATCTAAAAAGAAGTTTATCTAGCTTCTAAAACTTTGATAATTTAGTGGTGCATTCGCTCTTGTTTTTGCATTACGACACAAATACAGTACTACATGGCAAAGCGAGAAGGCATATCGGAAAAAAATTCGCAACACAGAGATGTTTACCTCAGCTTGTCGCACATGCACGGCAAGTGCAGTATATGTATACTCTGTTCAGAGGCCGCGCCGTGGCTCAGCGGTTAGACCGCTTGGCTCTCACCAATGCGGCCCGGGTTCAATCCCAGGTGACCGAAAAGTGAGATTTGTGGTGCACAACACGGGTCTGGCGCGGGTTTTCTCCGGGATCTCCGGTTTCCCCCGCCATCTCATTCCACCGGTGCTCCATCTTCATCTCGTGTATCATCAGTGTCGCCACCTGCGGTGCCGTATGTAGTAAAAGCGGTAGTTAAACACTACACATTTCTATACACTCTGTTCAAATATAATCATGTCTTCTGGACAGCAATGTGTCATACATCGGCAGGCACGAGAAAATATATAATATAGACACACGCCGCTTCCAATCGCTCTATTTATGTTTTGTAACTTACTGTACCTCAACCTACTAATATGTTGTTGTTTTCAAATGCCAGGCTTTGGCAATGAAGCCATTAGCTCTCTTGCTCTCCAATATTTCTGTGTAGTGGATCCGGCAGGTAGGGCTTCACAGGTTAAAAGATGTTCTTCAGTCATTTCCTCTTCTTTGTTGCACAGAGGACAATTTGGACTTGTATAAATTCCAATTCTGTGTAAGTGTTTGGCCAAATAATCATGTTCCGTAAGTAATCTAAAATTTACTACTGCAGCTTTACGTGGGATTTCTGGAATAATTTCTGGATTTTTAATTAAAATGTTTCAGTTTTTAACTTTAGCTTCGTTAGATATTGATTGGTTTTGTTTGTTTTTATATTTGCTTTTGATTAATATTTATATGGATGTTCTGAATTAAATTTTTACCTTTCTTGGCAAGCAAGTCAGCTGATTCATTTCCAGCAATTTCACAATGTGCAGGTATCCACTGTAACAAAATTCTTTTTGTAATTTTTGAAGTTGTTGGATCATTTTGTGACATTCTTTAATTTAGATTGGCCTCATTTTATATGAACTTATTGCACATAATGCTTCTTTAGAATCAGAATATATGACAGCACTTTTGAATTTATCTATTCTGTATAGAAGGTGTTGGAGTGAAATATGAATAGCCGTTACTTCTGCATCAAAATTTGTTGTGTGGTATCCTGCTGGTTGATAGAATGAGAACAGTGCACACTTAATTCCTGCTCCTGAGTTGTTGTCCAAGTTAGATCCATCTGTGTAGATATGTAACCATTCTTCAGGTGGGTATCTATTGTTCACAGTTTCTAATGCTAGTGCTTTTAGTACCGGTTTGGAAGTTTCAGATTTTGTAACTATTTGTTCTAAATCTAATTGAATATTAATTGGTTCAAAAGTTAGTTGGTTTTCCTTGATTGAAATGTTTTCTTTAGAATTAGGAAGACTCAGATCTGTTTTTAATTCCATAACTTTGTGTAGGAAACTTGTTTGTGTTTTCATCTTGATTGGTTGTAGTAATCTTTTCTCCTATTTTGTTGTTTTTAACCGTAACATTTTTTCATGTTGTATTAGTGCCTGATCCTCTAAAGTTAGATGTATTGGATAGTTCCGAGTTAAGGCTTGCATTGCCGTGATTGGAGTAGATTTTGCTGCACCGGTTATTAGTCGCAGGGTCCGATTTTGGCATAAATAATATTTATTTATTATTTATTATAATATTATTTCATTAATACTTCACTCTTATAATCGACCAAGTAAGACCTGATAAGAGACGATCACAGTGCTGGTCACCTGAAGGTCAATACACCTCAATGCTCTGTCGAGTAATGCAGGTGAACTGAGTTCTACCGGATCCCAAACATACACATCACGTCATGTAGTTATAGCAAGGGGAAACATATCTCTAATGCCAACATAAACATGACTGAAATAAGGATATAATAAGTTATCATAGAACTTAGATGAAACATAGAAACGGTGGTCGAAAAGGAATTTTGCTAATAAAGGGACACATTTTCGTACGCCCAAATATACATTAATATCTCAACAGAGAGAGAGAGAGAGAGAGAGAGAGAGAGAGAGAGAGAGAGAGAGAGAGAGAGAGAGAGAGAGAGAGAGAGAGAGAGAGAGAGAGAGAGAGAGAGAGAGAGAGAGAGAGAGAGAGAGAGAGAGAGAGAGAGAGAGAGAGAGAGAGAGAGATGCTGACAGTCTCAGTTACATGTACGTAGCAGATTTAATAATTAGTAGATATTGTTTTAGCAGATGATATATTGGATCAATAATCTCTGATAACCGATATTGCGTAATTATTTATTTCAATAACCATTACAATGCAACTGTTTAATTATTTCCGGCCCCTAAATAACAATACCATTTAACTTTTCAATATAACATGTTTAATTTCTAACCTGGAGGTGTTTATGAATTTAGATTAGAATGAGACATAAAAATGAGCTTTTTCCTTATCCCAATTTTCCTTATCAAAAATATCGCTGAAGTCGTAGCTGAATTGATTCCTGGGCCCATTTGAGATGATCTCACACATTTCACTGTAGTTCATTAAAATTCTGAGTTCTCTTCTAAAAATCTAGATTATATCCTTCGTTCCATCTAAATGGTATATATTCGCCGACCTTAGTTTATGTGGCGATGTAAACAAAGCGGGAAAATGCATTACTCCGCTGTCAGCTGCGACTGAAAGGAATTGTGGCGATGTTTTATTCACCACGTGGCAAACAAGCACGCCGTCAACGGACATCTATGCAAAGTTTTAGTAGCTTATGCGATAGCACAATTGCAAAGGTGTATATACTACATAAAATATTTTTCCTTTTGTCCCTTAAAAAGTTACAATATTTCTACAATACTTAAATACTTCATTTCTTCACGCAATCGTCATTTAGGAATTAAAAGTTAAGGCATGAGTCTTTCTGTGGAATAACAGTACTAAATAACTTTGTCAATGACTTGAAAGTTCTACAGGCGTGCAACTTAAAAAAAAAACACACACACACACTTTACGTACCGAATTAGAATCTGACGAAAGACGAATTCCTTAAACGACTTTCACTTGCAATTATTACTTTGATGACTCCTCCGCGACAACAATATATCTTCACGCTCAACAATTATATCTGTTAATTGATGGAAATTAATCATTTCTCCACACTAGCCGTATATAGGCTAAGGTTTTAGATAGATAGAGTCGACATGAAAAATTCAATGCCATGGCCGGGATTTGAACCACGGATCTCCTGGTTTCCGTCCAGTCGCTCTTAACCTTTGAGCTACCATAGCCAACTTGCCGTCCTGACATTAAATTCTCTAGTTGACTCGTATATTTCCCCGGTAGACCACTAGGTGCTTAAGAGCGACTGGACGGAAACCAGGAGATCCGTGGTTCAAATCCCGGCCATGTTATTGAATTTTTCATGTTGACTCTGTCTATCAACAATTATATCTGTTTCTCTCTTTGTTCACAAATTCAAAATAAATGTCGCGAAGAATGGTGTGGAAACTCGTTTTCCTAAAAATGGCCTAATCGGGGTAATGTTTACTGCTTGAAGAACTTTTGGAATTGTTGGTGGCTTGCTTCTTTCGAAGAAGCCATGAACCTTACGACGAATACCAATTTTGACGAATTCATGATATTCATCTTCCATCACTGGCTTCTTACATTTTCGATGTTTTCCTGGAGTAGAAAGCTGGCTTGTATTTACAACCTCACTTCGAGTTGCACTAAAACTTGGCGCTTTAACACAGGTATATTCTAATGGCTAATTTATGTCTTCTACTGCTGAATTTGGTATTGTTCACTCAACTTTCAAAACACGTTCAATATATTTTTCACCACTTTTTAACGGTTTCCCTCCGTGATGTTTACACATTACATGGAAGCAGCCATATTTTACAGCTGATTCTCCCACTTTCTTTTTTATACCGTGCAAGAGCAACGTGCAAAATGGTATGCAAACTATATTTTTCATCCACAGAGAGTTACAACGCTAAACAGCCAATGATGTCGCACACGTACATACGCTTTTGTTTCCATCGCCACATAAACTAAGGATGGCTCTGTTATAATTGGCTTGAATCTTTCAGCAGAGGTTCGGGAGTTAGGGCTTCAAAAATGCTTTCTACTAATTGAAAATATGGAATAGTTCTTCTGAAAAAATTTTGCTTAACTTAGTTTGAAAACCTTAAGCTCCATAAGAGCAGAATAAACATTTTTAAGGTAAAATAACTAAAATTTAGAATATCCATGCACAAATGTCTATATTTCTATACTAAGCTGAATTAAAAAATTGTAAGCGATAGGCTATGTCGAGAGTTCAAATACATTTCATATTACCTTATCTAAAAGTGATAAATTATGAATAGAACAAATGCTATGTTAAATTTGATTTGGCATATCTCACTGAAATGTTGAGTACACTAATATTTTAAATATGCTGTACATAATTAATTGAATTAGCTATTGTTGTTTGTGCTTTGTTGATTGTAGCATAGCTATTTCTGTTTATATTTATTTATAACAATTTTTACATATTAACTAACTTGCCGAAGAATCCAAGTGAAAGTTAATTCTCTGTTCAGGTGGAAGCATACCAGAAGCCGCATCACCCCAGCGTTCACAACTGGAAAACTTAAGCCCCTGTTTCCACTAGTTGAAGAAGTGTGCATGGAGTTAAAGAATAGTATTGAAAATTTGGAATCTCCAGGTAATTTGTTGATCATAGTTAATTGGTAGGTTAGCAGTGTATAGTGAAACAGTTGCTGTTATGCACAAGTTTGTAGGTTTTAAGTAGATTTTGTAACATCTTTTGCATCTGAATAGCTGAATAAACACAAATGTCAGACTACGTCATAACACTCCCTCCGAGGAGGAATTGACTAAACGAAAAATTAAAAACCAACTTTAAGTCTACTAAATTCATGGTATTCTATCTGGGAACTGATTTAATCTATTAGACAGAACTTGAGGACATCGATACACTGTTAGATAGATGCCTTCTATGCTTAGGGACGTCATTTTATCAGAATATTTCCTTATTAAGGTCATAATATTTGTTTAATTATAGAACTTTTGATTAGAATGTATCAAGAATTATATTTTAAAATAATTATCCACGTATTTAATGCTAAGGTAGAAATACAACAGCATATGTCGGTTGCTTTTATAACCTTGGCATTTTCTAAAAACGCCACACTCAGTCAGGGACAGAAAGGCAGATAGAATTTTGCAAAATGTTCTTTTCTCCCCTTCTTCCCATTTTTAGAGTGTCTCCAAAGTGAATTTCCAGTAAACGCTAGAAATCGAGTGTCCTAACGCCTTCAAAGTAATAGAAAATGCCTATTTCATTAGCTTAAATGCCTTGAAAAGTACTGCCCGGGTTCGATCCCAGGCGACCGCAAAGTGAGATTTTCGGTGGACAACACGGTGTTGGGGCGGGTTTTCTCCGGGACCTCCGGTTTCCCCGCCATCTCATTCCACCGGTGCTCTATCTTCATCTCATGTATCATCAGTGTCACCGCCTGCGGTGCCGTATGTAGTAAAAGCGGGCGTTAAACACTACACATTAAATTTATTTGAAAAGTACTGAAAATGCCCTACAATACCCAAATAGCAGATTAGTAACAAAAATATCTGTACGTTTGTCCTAAATGCCCTAAAAAGAAATATAATATCGCCACCAATGCCTAAATATTCATAAAGGAACCTTAAAACACCGAGAAAATGCTTGATTCAAAATGCCTTGAAATAACCCTAAAATAACCTCGTAATGTGCTGAACCACCCCTATCAGTTATCAATACATACATAAAAGTGCTTTAAGAAGCCAAATTAATATCTAGATATCAAAGTGGAGCTAAAATAACTATAAAAGTAACCTAAAATGCCACGAAACTGATTGAAATACTTTAAAAATAACTTAAATAACTGGAAAGCATCTAAAGACAACAAATTTGCAACCTCAGATGTACGTGGGGTAAGGGTAATTTACCTTACAAATGGATGGAATAGATGATTAGAATATGAGGGCCCAGTTAAGCGACGAAAATAGAGAATAGATGAGATGATGTGCAGAAGAGGTTATATGTATTTGGGAAGTACAAGAATACTGCAAATACAACATAACCATAACGATTGTAAAAACCCCGAAATTAGTACAAATCAAGAGAACTGATTGTAAAAGACATCCTAAATACAGCAAAACAACTTCACCAAAAGTATCAAATTCAGCGGCATTCTACAGTCTGATTTTTAAAAGAAGATACATGACTGCTATCAAGCAAAGGACGTGGAGGGTGAACAGAAGGTCGTTGCCATGGAAACGAAAATAAAATTGATTACACTGGTTAACCATTTATTCCTCAGGTCAGTAATCGGTAGTTGTGTGCAGTAAACTGTTTGGGTGTTCATTTGCGTTGTGTGTTGTAGTCTGTTAAAATACTGTCTTTATTTTTTTGTGTAACTTGTGTAACTTGTGTAACTTACGTCCTTACGTTAAGTCATATCGGGCGATGAATGGAATGGATGAAATGCTGCTCAAATGAGTTCGGGGTCCATGGAGCTTAGAGCTACCCGACATTCGTCTTTCAGGATAAGGGAAAACCCCGGAAAAAACCTTATCCAAGTAACTCACCCTGACCGAGATTCGATTTCGGGACCTCTTGAACGTGAAGCAGACATGCTACCACCACGCTACCGAGGCGGGCATACAGTCTCTATGGAGTAAGGCTTAGTGGTAGTAGGATTAGAGGTAGACCGAGGATTCATGGTGAAAGACAAAGAGCAGCTTACGGGTTTCGTTGCACAGCCAAGCTAAAGAATTTTTCTGTTCTCTTAGGGAATTCTTTGAACAGGAAGAGGAGAGTTTGTTCCTTCACAATGAACCGCTTATTCCATTCAACCAAGTGAGAAAACGGACCGCTGGTGCCCTTAACATAAGTGAGGCACCTGTTTCTAGAATCTCTAAAGAGAAGCAGCCAGGTTCATCAGGGATTTTTACTACTGCGAAACAAAGACCAAGAACATCTCCAGTCATACAACTGGATAGTTTTCAATTAGATGTCATAAGAAGGCACGTCTATGATTATTACAACCGAAAGAAGCATCCTACCACGCGGAGGCTTCTTTCTTCTGTTAAAGAAGCAGAGCTATTTGAAGGAAGCCTTAGCTCTTTGAACAAAGTCCTCCGTGATCTGGTATTCGAGTTTAAAATAAGAGAGAAAACTGATACTCGAAATATCAAATATTGATGAAATTATATATATCCTATATGAATTATATATAGGTATTCATATATATGAATTATTATATCCTTTATCGTTTTCGGGAAACTTCAGGTTTATTGTGAATGCTCATGTTAAAAAACATGTGTTTTAAATTTGTCACACTCGTTCTGGTTACCATTATCTGTTATAATAAGTCAACGTCAAGTTAATATAACATGCATAGCACATTGAATTGTGGGAAATAAAATAAAAACGAAATTAGGCTGAATGTCAAGCACCGAGTCCAATTAAAATCACGAGTCAGTTTTTTTTTCACCAAGTTTCATATGTATAATCAACCTATTTCCATTTTTATCAAAGAGAATTGTATTTCTGATTTTCAGATGGCGTAGATGTCAAGGAAATGTGTGCACGCTACACTACTGATGTGGTAGGAACTTGCGCCTATGGGATCAAGTGCAATGCTCTGCAGGATTCAAACAGCGAGTTCCGAAAAATGGGCAAGGCTATCATACAGCCTGATTTCTGGAACAACATAAAAATGCTTATGTTAGTTTATTTTCCAGAATTATGTAAATTTTTAAAATTGGGGTAAGTTGCTCATCATCATCATCATCATCATCATCATCATCATCATCATCATCATCATCATCATCATCATCATCATCATCATCATCATCATCATCATCATCATCATCATCATCATCATCATCATCATCATCATCATCATCATCATCATCATCATCATCATCATCATCATCATCATCATCATCATCATCATCATCATCATCATCATCATCATCATCATCATCATCATCATCATCATCATCATCATCATCATCATCATCATCATCATCATCATCATCATCATCATCATCATCATCATCATCATCATCATCATCATCATCATCATCATCATCATCATCATCATCATCATCATCATCATCATCATCATCATCATCATCATCATCATCATCATCATCATCATCATCATCATCATCATCATCATCATCATCATCATCATCATCATCATCATCATCATCATCATCATCATCATCATCATCATCATCGTCATCATCGTCGTCATCATCATCATCATTTTTATTATTAATCATAAGCTTAATATTTCTGCACAAATTTCAGTAAGGAATCTAAAAATAGATCATTTGCTATGCTCCATGTGTAGCGGAATAGTCTGTGGTTCTAGAGGTCGCTGGTTCAAAATCTTTTCTAAACGTTGAAAATAGACTTTGGGGTATACAAATTCATGGCTTCCTTTGGAAGGAGAGTTAAGCCAATGGTCACGTGTTATAGATTTTGGCACCTAAAAGAGCCTGATTAAGGAATATCTGACAAAGATTCCCCCACGGGCCTGCTGCGGTAGGTACGGAATCGGCGAGCCAAATCGCTCATGGGGTGTCTCTGAGTTGTGAGAGAGCTAATGCCAAACGCCCAAACAAGGTGTTTGACCCTTATTTAAATAAAGTAAAGTAAAGTAAAGTAAATTAAAGTTAAATTAAAGTCAAAGCGAAGCCAAAGCAAGACACTGCGAGACCAGATTGGAGCCAGAGAGGACCCCAAGCGGAGCTAGAGCGGAGCCAGAACAAAGCCAAGCAAATCCAACAGAAATCCAGAGCGGAGACAGAATTAAGTCAGAACAAAGCCAGAGCAAAGTGAGAGGAAATCCAGAGCAAAGTGAGAGCAAAGCCAGAGCAAAGCTAGAGCAAAGCCAAAGCAAAACATAAGAAAGTAAAGCAGAAAAAGCCAAAGTAAAGGCAAAGCGTAGCGGAGCGGGACCAGAGCCAAGCCAGAGTCAAGTTAGAGTGAATTCAGAGTGAAATTGGAGTGATGTTAGAGCGAAGCCAGAGCCAAGCCAGAGTTAAGTTACATAATGAGGTTAATGTGAGGCTACAGCCAAGTCAGAGTTAAGTTAGAGAATGAAGCTAGTGCGAGAATAGACCGAAGCCAGAGCGGGAGCGGAGCGGGGCCGGAACCTAGCCAGAGCCAAGCCAGAGCGGGTCCGAAGGTGGGCTAGAGCCTAGCCAGAGCCAAGCCAGAGCGAAATTAGAGTGAAGCTAGAGTGAGGTTAGTGTGAATCCAGAAGTCAGAGCCAGAGCGCAGTCAGAGCCAAGCTAGAGCGGGACCGGAGTGGAGGCCGGAGCACAGCCAGCGCGAAGCCAGAGCCAAGCCAGAGCCAAGCCAGAGTTTAGTTTCAGAATGAAGTTTGTGTTAGGCCAGAGCGAAGCCAGAGCTGGACCTGAGTGGGGCCGACACTTAGCCAGACTCAAGCCAGAGCCAAACCAGAGCCAACCCTGAGTTAAGTTAAAGAATGGAGTTAGAGTGAGGCCAGAGCAAAGCCAGAGTGGAACCGAAGGTGGGCTGAAGCCCAGCCAGATCTAGTTAGAGTGAATTTAGAGTGAAGTTAGAGTGAGGTTAGAGTGAAGCCGGAGCGAAGCCAGAGTCAAGCCAGGGTTATGTTAAAGAAAGAAGTTAAAGCGAGGCCAGGGCGAAGCCATAGCAGGACCGGAAGGGGGACCGGCTTGCAGCCGGAGCCCAGCCAGAGCCAAGCCAGAGCTAAGCCAGAGCAAAGTTAGAGTGAATTTAGAGTGAAGTGAGGTTGGAGAGAAGCCGGAGGAAAGCCAAGTGAAACCAGAACAGTGCTAGAGCAAAGTTAGAGCAAAGCCAAAGCAAAGCCATAGCAAAGTTAAAGTAAAGTTAAAGTCAAAGGAAAGTTATAGTAAAGTAAAATACAATTTTTGAAAGGATGGATTTGAGTGCCCTTAAATATAAATCATCATCACCTGAAAACAATTGAACAGTCCAGAGCCCCAAAACACTGAGATGCATCTATGTATGCACAGCACAACCCAGAAAGAATGGGAAGTTAAATAACAATTCTGGAATTTTTTGTTCAACATTTTTCTAGGACGTGACATGAAGTCCTTAATGTACCTATATACGCTCTGGAGTCAAGAATAAAGTCGTTCTCTTTCCAGTTTCCCTGTATTTAGAAGTTATATGAAGAAATTTTGTAAAGCTGCACAGTTCTGTAGATGTTCTCCATCCATTTCTACATCTGGAGAACACAATACACAATTTGGAGAAGTTAGTATGCTAATTCTATGGTTATGTTTTCCTAGGCAACCATGTCCTGTAGTAAACCTTATCATGGCAACAGCAGATTTACGTGACAGGAGTTGAAGTTTGTTGCTTGAATCACGTGATCAGAAAGTGTTAGCCGAGCTCCGGATATGCTGAAGAGAATCCGATCCGGATGACCATAATGAGCGGGCCCTCATTAGAACTGGAAGTGGTAGTTACCCACAAATACGTTGCAGCAAAATGGGTTAATACAGATTTTGCTGAAACCCTACGCATTTTTAAAACCATTGGTCTGTTGGATTAGCAATATCATGCAGTTTCTCCCTTCACCACATTAAACGAACCGTCTCATGTGTTCCTTTATGATCTGTTTACACATCGTAGATCAGTGTAATGAGGGGAAAATCACGTCCTTCACGGTACTGAACAACTGCTGCACATTTTAACGGCAAATGACAAACTGAGTAAAACAGTAACCTCACTCTTCCGGAATTAAACATGCAGTCACCTATCTTATATGAAAGAAAGTAAGGTTGAACTGTTTACTTGATCTCATGCAGTGACTTTGTAATTTACAAACCATCCCACAGCCATCTACAATCTTTTGGCGTTTATAGAATAACGCTCACCGGAGCGGACGTCAGTAACCTTGGCCGCATTAGCTGACATTATCTGTATTGACATATATTTTCGAGTTAGGATGACTTGAAGCTCACAGCTTAAGACTTCTTACGCTCTTTGAAGTCAAAATAAGCATCCTTAGTATATGACCAGTCGATTGGGGTAGGAATAAAGGCAAAACAGATTGCAGTTCATTAACTAGAGAAGGATGAGCTAAAAGTTGCCTAAACCTTTTTGCTAACTGACAACTATGGTATCTAAAATTGCATTAACCCTGTTATGCTTCTTCCTATATTATTACATCTTGAGCACACATTAAAACCGCTCACCTTCCACCAAGGCCCGCTCATTTATCTTACCAATTTCTCCATAATTAGCATTTATTTATTCACGTTCCCCATAACTCATATCATCTTATTCCTCAAACTCATTCCAAGCTTCGGATTGATCACCAATTTTGGATACTATTCAGAAACTGTAAGCTCTTGACAAACATTTGTTCCTCGGTACCGAATTGAAATCTTGTTTTTATGCATTTTTTCTCTGCATGTTCCATTACTTATAGGATAACGAATGCAATGTTACTTCACACATATATTTACATATTTGTATGCCTAGAGTTTGCTCCAGTTGAGTTTGAAGTTGTCTCAAGTTTATCGAAATTTATTTTGTATACAAACATATGCCATCGTGAGTACCAAGATTTTTGTGACAGGACGTAATGTTTACACATAGTGGTCTTTTTTATTCTGTTCTGTAAGAATGGTGTACACTAAGATTATGTAATCGTGTTTACAGGTTTATATCCAAGAAGGTCGGCAGTTTCTTCGAGAGAATAGTGGCTGAAACAATTGCCTTCCGGGAGAAGAACAATGTAAAAAACAATGACTTCATTCAACTATTGATCGATATGAAGAATAAGGACGATTCTTCTGATGTTCCACTTAAAGATGGTAAACTTACACTGTATTTCCAGTAATGATAAGTTACTGTTAGTTTTACAATACAAAATATCTATTTTAGATCTTAAGGGTGGAAAATTGACTCATTATTTTAAAATAAAAGATATATTACACTAACATTAATTATACTTTCATTGCGTAAACTCTACGACTTATTCTTCTACGAATCTATTCCGTTCATCGAAATAAAACAGACTATTAAATTGTTTTATTGCGTATATATACTTATAATTATAGGGTGAGGATAGGACAAATGCTTTAATTAAGCGTTAATTAAATCCATTAAGAGCTAGTCGCGATGTGATGACTTTGAAATTCCGTTCTCCTTGCAGCCTAAAGAGATTAAGCGAAAAAGACTAATAATGATTTAGTATTTAAGAAAAGCACCACGTTTTTAATACAAACAACAAGAATTGTCTCGGAAGTAGCTCAACAAAAATATTATTTATGTAAGGAGTACTCACTTTTTGTCTCTTTACCAGTGACACAAAAACCATCTACAATAAGAGTAAATGCATACAGAGGCGGATGCACTTTACGTACAGGAAGCGATTATATTTGAGATGAAAAGCTATACTGAGCTACGAATTCAAGCAGTGTGTTTCACTCTTTAAAGAAATATATACAAGAAATATATACATGAAGAACAAACCTATTGAAATACTGATTCTAAAGAAACACATAGAAAATGCGGCACTTGAAGTGAACAATGGTATTCGGATTTTAATACTTTGTCGTTAGTGACTTTCGCAAGACGCTATTCACGTGGAGTGAAAAGTGGAGGATGGCCATCAGCCCACAGAAGAGCTCTGCCCTTCTGCTGGGGAAGGTCCTCCGCTGGCGCCCGGAAGGAGACCTGCGGTTGAGGCAGAGAAGGATTCCTTGGGTCCGATCTGCCAAATATCTGGATGTCCGACTGGACCGCGGCTTCACCTTCACCCCACATGCCCATGAAAAAATCAGCCTCGGCCATGCAGCGCTCAGGCAGTTGTACCCCATATTCCGATCAACCATGCCCATTCGCCTGAAACTACGGGTGTATCGTGAGATCATCCCGCCCCTGATCCTGTATAGATGCGAGGTCTGGGGATCGGTGGCTCGTACCACCATCCGCAGACTGCAAGCCGTGCAGAACAGGGCGCTTAGGATGATCTACGATACCGAACGTATGTTTCCTTCACACACCCTACACTCCCATGTTGGTATACCTTACGTTGATGACGTGCGTGAACGCTCGCGCACATTGTATGCCAGGATTACATCCCATCCCAGCCACCTAGTGAACACATTAGGGCAATATGACCACCGTGTGCCCAGGAGGAGAAAGAGCTACCGCCTCCCCAAAGACGCCTTTGGGTGGTGAGATCAGCCTCTCATCCCCTCAGCACTACACTCTGTCCCGGCTACACTAGGGCTGGATCTGGCCTGTCGGCTGACCACCGGCAGTCAGGTCCTCCTGTGTGACCCCAATGAGAACCACAACCTAAACGGTCCCCAACCACCAGACCTCTCGCTCCTGGCCCCGCCACACTGGACGGACTCTGCAACGCAGGCCGCCCCTAGCGTGGCGGTTTAGGGCACTGGCCTCCTACTTGGAAGCTCATCCCGCCGCCAGGAGCACTAGCAGAGGCCGAATCAGGCCCATCAGTTAACAAGGACATCCAAGCTTTGGAGGAAAGACAAATCCTATAAGACCGCACGGGTAAATCCGCAGAGCGGATAGGTACCGTGGCGCTCTACCAACCATCCGGGAGCACCCGCACGACTTGTTCTCCCTCTTAGCTCTCTTGGCAAGATGCTATTCCATTCCTGTAAAAGGTATTCCTTGCAGTTGGATTTTATTTCGATATGTCCTTTTCTGAGTCGTTCTTTTAGTTCATTTTAAATATGTTTAATAGAATTCAGGTGTGGAGATTGTAGTGGTTTACGTAGAAGTTGTAGAACATAATTCAGAATCCATAACTTTGGTACAATTATCTTGCTGGAAATAAAAGTTTCACTGCAATCCCAATTTCTGAGAATTGCTTTTCAAATAAGCGCATATATTTATGGTATCGATAACAAAACCCCTATACCTGCATGTCATGTACCTCTACACTATTACGCTGCCTCCACAAGATTTTGTTCTGCCCTTCATAGTCTTTGGGCTCTAGACTCTAGACTCTAAGATTCTGCCATTTCTGCAGTAAATATTACATTTACATTCATTAGATCACAGAACGTTATCCCAGAATCCTACATTTCGCAACACATATGTCTTGGAAATTCTGTACTGTTTTTTCCTTGTTCCATTTATACCCCGCCTTTAACTGCTATGGTCATATCGGCGGTCGTTCTCCTTTGGAACATACCGAAGGTATGGTTTTTAATCATTAGATCACGCACACATTCACACTTTCATTCATACTTCAATGGGGAATTATCTCGGCCGGAGAAAAATCCCCACCCCCACCGCCGGGAATCAAACCCGGGACCCCTAGCACGGCAGGCAGGTGCTCTACCGACTGAGCTACGGGGCCAGCCTCTTTACTCTTATTCTGATATACTTTACCCACATACCCACATATGTCTTCTTTCGTGGTGCCCTTGCATAGTAACCGGCACTCTTCAGCATTCTGGTCTGATTGTACGTGGATGAACTTCTTGATTCATTCTTTCAGTTGTGCTGTAATTTCAGGTGCTGCAATTGTTGGACATTTTCCCCAGATAAATATAAGCTCCTCTGTCCCGGTATTTAGTTTTGCTGGACTTCTAGTTCTGGGTGAATACATCTGCTGCATGCGGCAAACCCGCATACCAGAGTTAAATTCACTGGGTTCATATGTGATTTGGTTTCTAATTGGAGCTATCAGTTCTCTTTTTTTTCAGGTGAATGGTTGTAGGAAGTGGATTTTAGTGGTTGTTGGCTACTCAGTTGCATTAATAAAATTTTGGTTCGTTGCAAAATTATTTGGTTTAATTCTTACTAAGTTTGCTTATCGAGTTGTATCGGTGACCACCTGTTAGTAAAATTCCTAAAATAAATTCCATTTTACTTGAAACCCTGGATTACTTGTTTAATGTTACTTCCGCGCGGTTTCTATTTCTTCTTTATAAGGCAACTACTTTGCTCTAATAAGCTTCTAATACTGCTTCCACTTTACGCTGGTTGCGCTATTCTTAACTTCCCTACATTTCAGACTTCGAAATCTTTGCTTTTCTTCTTAATGCGCATGAACACGTCCTTCCTGTCGTAGTATATCACCTTTCAAGTAAGTTTTTCTTACTTCACGGTTCAGTTAAAATGCTATTATGATCCCCTCTCTAACTTTATCACATCAACAAACTAGCTCACCCTTCTCAAATGTTACATTATTATTGGTTTCTCATTTATTTATAATTTTCGCATTGGTTTGCAAAACTCATTTAACTCATTGACGTCCAGCCTACCCTGAGTTGAGGAACGTCTACCCTGAGCTTTTGTAACGGTATACATCGTTATCAAATCAGCGAAGTAAATCCATTTAGCGTTCATGCACAACTGCATTTTGAAAGCCCTTTGTCCCAAAACATTCCTGGCTGGAAGTATTCTATAGTTCTCAGACATTGAACCTTTACTAGCACAGAGGTCACGGTTTTCCCTTCCTGTCTCTCCGAAGTGTACAGATTTTTTCATGAATATTCTCTCTTCCTTGCCTGGATGCTAATATAACAAGATGTTTAATTAGTTTAGCAAAGCATTTTCATTAATCTATCTTTTTTTTAATTATCTTATTTCAATTAATTTGCCGCGTCCTAATCGCTGCCTGATACAGCGGTTTCATGCTATTGGTAGCGCAGACCTACACTACAAATATTTGAATGGCTTCTATTCACCAGTCTTCTTATCTCCTGTATTCAATTTATTATAGTATGCCGTTCCTCTACAGTGGTTTTCTTTTGTTTGCAGTCATGTAGAAAGCAGTGGAGTAAATCGGAGGATATGAACATCGATCCCTTGATTGTACTTGGAGAAAGAAACTAAGCATGATGGGCAAACAAAAGACATATGTTTTTAACACGTCTTTTTCCTTGTGGCGTATTTACGAACACTTTTGTCTAATGTAGCAAAATAGTAGCGTAAGGAAAACTCTTAAAGTTCTTTAATATAAAAGATACTGTCACTGTGTACGATATGGCAGGAAATCAAATACCAGGCAGTTGATTGTAGTTAACAAATTATGTTCATTACGTCAGTTTAGTAAGATATAACCTTCCACGTACATTTATCCGAATATTTCTGTCCGCCTCTGTATTTAGAACTATATACACAAAATTTAAAATATATATTTCATTTTTATGAACATATTTTAATTAAACGGTATTTAGATCAACATTTCTTGAGCTGCATTTGAGAAAATAGCAAATTTCCGAAAAAACGTTGGTATTTTAGTGACTTTTAAATTACACTGCTTAAACCGTTCCAAAAATACTTTTTATTCAGTGAGTCTGAAAACATTTTCGGGGAAATTGGTACAGAATTCGTGGAATGAATACAATACTTTCTGCTATGTAGCGCATGTATACACAGTGTTTGCTAGGCAGCTGTCAGTGTTATCCGAGATAAATAAACTATATATTCACTTGCTACAAAAATAAGGAACGATATTATAACAAATACCAATCACGTGTGTATCACATGGGTGAAGGCCGTACGGGTATACATGGAAATGAAAGGGCAGATGAAATTGCTAAACCTTACGCATTATACCAAATGGAATTCAGTTTTAAAGAGTCTACAATCACATTTGTTAAAAGAACATTGAAAATAGAATTTTTGAATTGTGGAACAGCACCTGGATAAATAGCCATAAAGGACAAATTACTCGAAACTTTTTTCCTACTGTTATTGATCGTGTAAGCTGCAAGTACTTTTCACCTATTTTTATTTTGACCAAGTTTGCTACCACATATGGAAAATTTAAACTTACTTTTGAAGATTCCATATATACTTGCCTGATGGATTGAAAATATTGATGAAAGTGTTGAACACTTAATATTTATATGTGATCTTCATTCCAAATAGAGATATATTCTTATTCAACATCTTTCATATTGTAATATAGATGTTCAAACACCGTTGTTTAATGCATTTCTTAAAAAATGTTGCACTTTAGCATTTGAGCACCTTATTGGTCAAATTTTTAAGTTATAACTCTTACCATGTTTTGTTATTTTGATCTTTGTATTTATGTGTTTTTGTAACTAGAACCCTAACATACCTCACTGGTAAAAAGGGTTACCTCTTTTGGATAAACACTAATATTAATGGAAATTAATTGTTCTTTCACACTAGCCGTGTGTAGGACGCACTATGAAAGGGTAGAGCCAGGCTGATTAAGGTCTACCATTAAGGTAGTTGTCTCATGTGTTTATGAGAACTCCTAGTGGTTTACCGGGAGAAACACGAGTCAGTTAAGGAATTTAATGTCATGCTGGCACGTTGGCCATAGTAGCTCAAATTGTTAGAGCGGCTGGACGGAAACCAGAAGATCCGTGGTTCAAATCCCAGCTAAGCCATTGAATTTTTCAGTCTGGCTCTACCCTTTCATAGTGCGTCCTACACACGGCTAGTGTGATAGAACAACTAATTTCCATTAATTGTACCTAATAGTGGTCCGAACTATAAAGCCCGGGCCTTAAAGTACTTACAGCATAGTAAGTTGCCATTAGGGTAGTTGTCTCATGTGTTTATGAAAACACCCAGTGGTTTACCGGGAAACACAGGAGTCAGTTGGAGAATTTAATGTCATGTTGGCACGTTGGTCATAGTAGCTCAAATAGTTAGAGCGGCTGGACGGAAACCAGAAGTTCCGTGGTTCAAATCCCAGCTATGGCAATGAATTTTTCAGTCTGGCTCTACCCATACAATAATAGTAATAATAATGGTAATAATAGTAATAGTCATAATACTAACGATAACGATGATGATGATGATAATAATAATAATAATAATAATAATAATAATAATAATAATAATAATAATAATAATAATAATAATAATAATAATAATAATAATAATAATAATAATAATAATAATAATAATAATAATAATAATAATAATAATAATAATAATAATAATAATAATAATAATAATAATAATAATAATAATAATAATAATAATAATAATAATAATAATAATAATAATAATAATAATAATAATAATAATAATAATAATAATAATAATAATAATAATAATAATAATAATAATAATAATAATAATAATAATAATAATAATAATAATAATAATAATAATAATAATAATAATAATAAACTATAGGTTGTCTAAGAATCGCCCTCCCTTTTAACATAATAGGCAGCCCTAAACATGTTCGCAGTTGTAGCTTGTGATTAGCATACAAGGGTTCTAAGGAAGAGATTCCTAGTTTGAGTCCCACAGTCGCACCGAGCGCATATACCACATAATAACATCAAGAACTCGATTGTAATTCGAGACTGTTCTACTGGAGCAATTATTGCTTTATTCGGAGTTAATAATTTAACTATTTTCGTTTTCAGCAGAATGTGTAACTAATGAAGTATGTATATTAACACCTTGTTTTAGGGTTCACGGATATTGATATAACAGCACATGTAATAACTTTCTTCACGGATGGCTTTGAAACTTCGTCCTTAGCTCTAAGTTTTACTCTTTACGAACTGGCATTACATCCTGATGTCCAAGAGAAACTGAGAGCTGAAGTAGAAGAGGTCTTGAGCAAACACGGAGGACGACTCACCTTTGACGGTATCCAGGAAATGACATATCTGGATATGATACTTTCAGGTAAGAAGCCGTTGAATAAATTTTGTTTTGAGAGTTTACATTTCAATGCTGAATCCTAAACTTCTATCTAAAATTAATTAAATTTGAGGAGCAAATTAAATATTTTGAGAATCTAAGATTGAGAAACGGTTTAATTCTTTTTCCTCAAAGAGTCAAAGTTTAAAATAGCTCATTTATTAAAGTTAATGGAATTTATCAACAAACTTAATTAGTGTTGCTCATTTTTGTTGCAACAAAAGTGCCGCAAATATTGTATTATCAAAATTGAAATTCCTCAAAGATCTCTCAGATCTTGAACTAAACAACTGCCAGAGCAACACTGAACAGCGATCAATGACTTTTGCATACTCTAATGCTGGTTTTGTCATTGCTCTGGTGGCCCAATCCGACAGGAGGCCGTGGTTGAGTGATTTTGAGAAGCCTCTTGTGGCATTCATTAAGGATTAATCCATGTAGATTAATTACTAAATTTGGTCAAAGACATATATGCACAAAAATACAATTTTCATAAAACGTCTTTTCAAACGTCTTTGTAAATATAAAAGAGTTTACCTTCTTATATTTTGACTTTGTTGTAAAGAAATAATTTTCTATGCAGAGACACAGAGGTTGCATCCACCGTTATACATCTTGGTAAAGAGGTGCACGAATCCTATCGAACTGAAGACGCCTTCTGGAGGAACATACCGCATGGAAGTTGGTACTCCTGTCCAGATACCAATGTACTGTCTACATATGGATCCTAGATACTTTCCTGATCCTGAGCGGTTCGATCCTGAAAGATTCAGTGAGGAAAATAAAAGCAGCATTCCGAAGTATGCATACATACCGTTTGGTGAAGGACCTAGGATTTGCATAGGTAACTTATTAAATATATAATATCATTACTAACTGGGTTTGGGTTCTAGAGGTCTTATGAAATGAGGGTGGTCTGAAAAGTTTCCGACCTCAACATGAAGATGGCAGCACTGGTAAATAAAAGCTAGTGAATTTTGTTGTACATTCGTTGACAGTTACTCACCAAAGTTTCAGCCATTTTGGACCCACAGTTGTTATTTAATAGTCATTTGAGTAAGTTAATGTGAGTGTTTTTATGAAAATAGACAATATCGAGTATCGAGCTGTCATTTAATATTTGTTTTTGAAAGGCAAAACGCCTAGGATATCAAAGATGCCTTGGATTCTCTGTATGGGCACTCTGCAAGTGAAATTTTGGGCAGCTAAATTTGAACATGGGCGTAAGAGCTTGGGAGACGATGAACGTTCGGGACGTCCAAAAACTGCAACAACCGTCGAAAACATCGCCACAGTTCACCAAATGGTGCTAGACGACCGCCGAATTAAAATGCGAGAGATAGCAGAGGCTATGAACATGTCAAAAGAACGTGTTTGTCACATATTAATTCAACATTTAGACATAAGGAACCGGTCCGCGGGTTGGATGCCGCGTTTGCTGACGTCAGACATTGGACATGAACATTTGAATGAATGAACATTTCCAACGCTCTGTTGGCGCAATTTAGGCGCAATAAATCCGAGTTTTGGTGCCGATTAATTACTGTAGATAAAACTTGGATACAGCATTATACGTCCGAAACAAAAATACGGTCCAAACAATGGACTACAAAGGGGCAATTGCTAAAAAGAATTGTTTTATCGGCTGGAAAAGTGATGGTGCCTGTTTTGTTTGGGATAGTCATGGAGTTATTTTATTCAATTATCTTCAGAAAGGAAAAATCATTAACAGGAGCATACTACACATCATTACTTGCCAAGCTGAAGACAGAACTTGCGGAGAACCATTTGATGAAAAAGGAACGCACCGTGTCACACCACGAATTACGGTTTGAACTGCTTGAACATCCGCCTTACTTACCAGACCTAGCCCCAAGCTACAGAAAAGTTGCAATGGGAGGACAGAGATTTTCTGTCAAATGAAGAGGCAATCAGCTTCGTGAACAATTATTTTGCAGAGAAAAACGCCGAGTACTACTTGGACGTGTTACAGAGATGGAAGCATCGCTGGGAGAAGTGTGTAGAGTTACAAGAATACTATGTTGAAAAACGCCGAGTACTATTTGAACGGGTTACAGAGATGGGAGCATCGCTGGGAGAAGTGTGTAGAGTTACAAGGAGACTATGTTGAAAAACGCCGAGTACTATTTGGACGGGTTACAGAGATGGGAGCATCGCTGGGAGAAGTGTGTAGAGTTACAAGGAGACTATGTTGAAAAAACGCCGAGTACTATTTGGACGGGCAGTAGAGATGTGAACATCGCTGGGAGAAGTGTGTAGATTTACAAGAAGACTATGTTGAAAAACGCCGAGTACTATTTAGACGGGCAACAGAGATGGGGGCATCGCTGGGAGAAGTGTGTAGAGTTACAAGGAGACTATGTTGAAAAACGCCGAGTACTATTTGGACGGGCAACAGAGATGTGAACATCGCTGGGAGAAGTGTGTAGAGTTACAAGAAGACTATGTTGAAAAACGCCAAGTACTATTTAGACGGGTTACAGAGATGGGAGCATCGCTAGGAGAAGTGTGTAGAGTTACAAGGAGACTATGTTGAAAAACGCTTAGTACTATTTGGACGGGCAACAGAGATGGGGGCATCGCTGGGAGAAGTGTGTAGAGTTACGAGAAGACTATGTTGAAAAACGCTGAGTACTATTTGGACGGGCAACAGAAATGGGGGCATCACTGGGAGAAGTGTGTAGAGTTACAAGAAGACTATGTTGAAAAACGCCGAGTACTATTTGGACGGGCAACAGAGATGGGGGCATCGCTGGGAGAAGTGTGTAGACTTACAAGGAGACTATGTTGAAAAACGCCAAGTACTATTTAGACGGGTTACAGAGATGGGAGCATCGCTAGGAGAAGTGTGTAGAGTTACAAGGAGACTATGTTGAAAAACGCCGAGTACTATTTGGACGGGCAACAGAGATGGGGGCATCGCTGGGAGAAGTGTGTAGAGTTACAAGGAGACTATGTTGAAAAACGCCGAGTACTATTTGGACGGGCAACAGAGATGTGAACATCGCTGGGAGAAGTGTGTAGAGTTACAAGAAGACTATGTTGAAACACGCCAAGTACTATTTAGACGGGTTACAGAGATGGGAGCATCGCTAGGAGAAGTGTGTAGAGTTACAAGAAGACTATGCTGAAAAACGCCAAGTACTATTTGGACGGGTTACAGAGATGGGAGCATCGCTGGGAGGAGTGTGTAGAGTTACAAGAAGACTATGCTGAAAAACGCCAAGTACTATTTGGACGGGTTACAGAGATGGGAGCATCGCTGGGAGAAGTGTGTAGAGTTACAAGGAGACTATGTTGAAAAACGCCAAGTACTATTTGGACGGGTTACAGAGATGGGAGCATCACTGATAGAAGTGTGTAGTTACAAGGAGACTATGTTGAAAAACGCCGAGTAATATTTGGACGGGTTACAGAGATGTGAGCATCGCTGGGAGAAGTGTGATGAGTTACAAGAATACTATGTTGAAAAAGCCGAGTACAATTTGGACGGGTTACAGAGATGGGAGCACCACTGGGAGAAGTGTGTAGAGTTACAAGGGGACTGTGCTGAAAAATAAAAAAATAGAAATTCAGAAAAAAATGTCTTGTATCATTATTAGATCCGAAACTTTTCAGATGTTTAACAGCAACATGAACATAAAAAGCTTTGCGTCTGCTTAAATTAAATTTGAAGCCAATTGTGCTCATGTTCATGAATTACCTACTACACAAATTAATTGATACACCTCTGTTGATATACCTTTGGCATTTGATTAAATTTATCTTCTATATATTGTGTTAGTTGTACGCATGTTGATGATAAATAACAATACACATTCTGGTGACGAAAATTAAAAATGTTAGTTGCATGGCATTTATTACTAATACTACCCAGGTTTAAGTGAAAATAACTTTTAATATTTATTATAATATTGTCTTATCTATATTTGCATTTACATGACATTTAGTTTTGGTACTGTGAAGTGTAAGTGAATGTTTGTTTCCTTTTTCAGGAATGAGATTCGCTCAAATGCAAATAAAAGCAGGAATTGCTACTCTGGCAAAGAATTTTGATATTTTACCTTCAAGTCGTATGAGTAAGAATGTGGAGTTGGATCCCAACTACATCATGCACTACATCAAAGGCGGAATTTGGCTTAACTTTGAGAACAGAAAACTCTAAGACAATATTAAGAGTAATTTTGTACTGTAATTATTAAATGAGTAAATATTTCAATGTTATTACGTGTGAAATATCTCTTTGAAATAAAATGTTTTATTTAGTTTTAAATCAGAACGTGAGTTAGTTGATGAATTAAATGCTGTACCTGCATGTGTCATTGCTGTTCTGTTGGTAGGTCAGCGTACCCAAGACCCATGGTTCAAATCACGTACATGTTTGTTGTTCTACCTTGTAACATCAGCCTATACACGGTATGTGCGCAAGAACAATTGAAGAGCTAGTGAGAAGGAGCACTTGTCACCTCACTATTGCTTTTTTAATTTACGTCCTACAAAGTTACGTCCAATAAACGAATAAAATTATACTCAAAGGGGTCCTGGTTCCATAGAGCTTGGCACTACTAGATAAGGATTAGGGAAAACCCCGGAAATACCTCAGAAGTTATTGTTTTTGGAAATAATCATTTCTTTCACACTAGCCGTGTGTAGACTGAGGTTTGGGTTGCTATAAACCACTGTTGTTTTTTGTGATTTTGGTATAAAATGAAAGTCATTGTAATTTAATATTATTAATAATAATTCCTAGCACACTGTCATGCGTCCATTAGCTAGCAATTGGTTGTCTTCTCGTCGAATCTGAAGGGAAGATAATGTGACTTTGTGGGTTCGTAAAATGAAAAGTCCAATTTCACCACTCAAAAATGTTCTTTATTTCCACCGACTTACAGTTCAACACTTGCCAATTACGCAGAATTGCGTACTGCACACAATTACAATTCACCAGTTCGACCGTTACAATTTCACTTGTACTCGCGATTACATAAACTCCGATGCACATACCAGTTACGTACAGTCTTCCGTTGCACAGTCTACTCGTTCATTAACACGTCACTGACTAACTCTTACACCAAGAACTGCGTCTGTCTCCTCACTCACACTCACTAACCAACTGACTGACTAACTCCACTCCGTCCGTCTGTAACCCTCTTTATATAGGAATATCGCCGGTTTCTAGTGACCAGGGGAATGTTCCAGATTCCGTAATTTCGAGAAACAGGTGTAGAGAAACAGACGACACAGTCATGTTTTTCCCCTGACCACAGCCTGTCACCACTATAGGACAAACGAGGCGAGGGCGTGGCTAACCGAACCTTCCCTGTCTCCCGCTCTCAGCTGCTTCACAGGGTGTTCCAGCGCTCGCGTTACACTGCTCCCTCCTCAAAGCTGTTCGCCCCGAACAGCCCCATCGTAGCGTGCGAGGCGGTCCAGGTGTACCACCAGCATCTGCTCGGAGTCTCAGCCAGAAGTAGCGCTGCCGTAGTTTGTGAATCATACGGTTCGCTCCCAGGTGTCCTCCTGAAGTACCGGCGTGCACTTCCTCCAAGACTTCCGGGACCTTACTCCGGGGAAGTACCAACTGTCCTCTCTGCGCCTTCCCATCGGGTGACTCCCATACCCGGAACAGCACGCCCACTCTGGTCTTCAACGAGTCCCATTGGGCCCAGTACGACTTGTAGGTGGCGCTCCTCGGTGCGATGTCCTCCCAGGTTGGCCTCGTCCCTGCCTCCACTTCCCTCAAGAGTGGCCCCAAGTCTGCGTCCGCCAGCTGCTCCCTCCTCAGGCCTGCGCTATCCCAGCCTTCAGCAGGCACTGCCACAACTACTCGGGCTGCTGCGGCACGCTCCTTCTCTTCCACTCTGGTGCACTGACCGCACTCTACTGAACAGGGTCTTCGGGACATGGCGTCTGCGTTATCGTGACTCTTCCCGCTACGATGTTCCGAGGTGAAGTCGTACTCCTGCAGCCTCTGGACCCAACGTGCTGTCTGGCCTTCCAGGTTCTGCGATAGGACACCTCCAATGCAATGGTCACTAGCGTCGGTGTCCACAATGAAGGCGCCACCCGGTTGCGGGAAACCCAAAATTGGAGCACTGCACAGGGTCTCCTTCGGGTTTTGGAAAGCGTCTTCGGCGTCCTCCGTCCACACATAAGGCCGGTTTTCCTCCGTCAGGCGGGTGAGGGGTTTTGCGATGTTGTCGGCCTTTTCCTCTAAATCATTAAGGCGGTCGTCTACTTGACCCTTCCGCTTGCCCAGGTTCGTGACGTCATCCCTCTCGCCGGCCAACCGTTCCTCAAACTTTGCGGCGAGAGCCTCGTTCGCCGCCTTCATTTCCGTGGCCAGACTGCCGTTCGCTGCTCTCATTTCTGTGGTTAACTCGGCCTTCATTTCTTCCATCTCCGCAGTGATGTTGTCGTTGGCCGTCTTCATTTGTTTCAACTCGGCGATGCGGTTGTTGTTTGCCGCTTCTATTTTTGCAGCGAGGTTTTCAGTTGCCTTCTTCATTTCTTTCAGTTCCGCTAAAATCTTTTCTAATGCTACCTCCATGGTTGTAATGTTCGGTGATGTTATGTTGTTTTCCCGCTTCCTGACACCAGTGTGACTTTGTGGGTTCGTGAAATGAAAAGTCCAATTTCACCACTCAAAAATGTTCTTTATTTCCACCGACTTACAGTTCAACACTTGCCAATTACGCAGAATTACTTGCTGCACACAATTACAATTCACCAGTTCGTCCGTTACAATTTCACTTGTACTCGCGATTACATAAACTCCGATGCACATACCAGTTACGTACAGTCTTCCGTTGCACAGTCTACTCGTTCATTAACACGTCACTGACTAACTCTTACACCAAGAACTGCGTCTGTCTCCTCACTCACACACACTAACCAACTGATTGACCAACTCAACTCTGTCCGTCTGTAACCCTCTTTATATAGGAATATCGCCGGTTTCTAGTGACCAGGGGAATGTTCCAGATTCCGTAATTTCGAGAAACAGGTGTAGAGAAACAGACGACACAGTCATGTTTTTCCCCTGACCACAGCCTGTCACCACTATAGGACAAACGAGGCGAGGGCGTGGCTAACCGAACCTTCCCTGTCTCCCGCTCTCAGCTGCTTCACAGGGTGTTCCAGCGCTCGCGTTACACTAAGCATCCTTCTTTCCAACTTTTCTTCTTCTCTTTTCTTGGAGGATTTGGTTTCCATTACGGAGGGGATTTGGTACGTAGGTCACCATGCTGGGCCTATTGTTTCCATTCCCCCAAGTGAGTCGGGGGCAGTCGTTTAGCCTACTCTATCCCCAGTCTAACTACAACGAAATGTACAACAAATCAGTATCTACAAATGTTTACGTTAATTTAAGGGAATGCAGCTCCGAAATTAGCTAAAAATAAGGGAAAAATATTTTTTGAGCTAGTAAAATACTTTGAACCGTATGGTATCATAATCAAACTAAATGTATTAGTTTCAGGCATTTAAATATACTCACATGACAATTTAAGTGCACGTGCATGCCGGCCCCAGAGTTCTGTCATTTGAGAATGTACTAAATTACTACATTTGAAATTAGCGGACTAATGTCTGTGTACCAAAGTCTGGCATCAGATGAAATCCTAAGCAGATGTACATTGAGTAAAACACAAAATGGAAATGAAAGTTTACATAACATGATATGGAATAATTGCCCAAAAGAAATATTTGTTTCAAAGAAGATACTTCAGGTTTCTGTGACATCAACCATCAGTGAATTTAATTTTCGTTGTTCTGCCTCACACAAGCTACAGTCAGAAATAATGGATACAGATTTCACCAGCATCTCTAAAAATTAGCCAAGGGAAAGACCAATTACGCTTACTTCATTCAGCAATTTCAGCGAGGGTAACTTTTAAAACATCCAGAAGTAAACTGAAATTGAAGAAATCTGCTGCAGAAGAGAGAAGGAAGAGGCAAGAGGCTCCAACTTATCTATCTGGAGGGTTTTAGTCTACTTCAAGGCATGTAGCTGAGAAGGAAAATGTTTTGCATTTTAAAATTTGATTTACTCAGTTATAGTTTTTTCAACATTTCTTGTCATTCAAAATGTTCCACACGATGCAGTTTTGATTCAGTCCCTCTAAAATTCTCAACACCGGTTCCTATAAAGCAAACAAAGGTTTCTATCATATGAATTTTTAATATTAATTATATTTTTAAAGTTATTGATATAAAAATTCAAAGATTTAATCATTTTTTTGGCTTGTTTTGTTTGCCCCATACCTTTTTTTCCTCTGGAACTAAAGGCAGTATAAGAAATTGATATGAAAGGTCTTTTCTTCATAACCATCAGAATATTTTTAGAAATAGAAAAATTAAAATTTTAAAAATTTTCATAACGTGGAGTGGTTTGAATTTTGCCCAAATTTTGAATTTCACAATTTAATTACTCAAAAACTATTGAAGATATAAAAAACAAATTTTTAATTCGGTGTCCACTATGCATCGGAACTAAGTGGTAAAACGTTCAGCAAGATTGGTTGAAAATTGCTGGATTTGGGGTTTTCGGTGCTGCATCCCCTTAAAGTACATAGAAGAACAAATTACTTCAAAATATTTTGTGCCAAAATGATTAGAGGAATAATACAGTCACATTTTGTACTTTCTTTACTATGCATATTAAATAGGAGAAGTATTGCACTCCATCTAAAAGTTAATTATCTATATTTCATGTTATTGTACTCTATGATTAGCTTTTTTAGCATGACTAAAAGCGATAGTTTGCTTCAATACTAAAACTGTATTGTTAAACAATAGTAGCAAGTAAGAAACAACACTTTACTGATTTAGAACATCTTGTTGTCTACCAGTTCTAATTTTCTTCCTTTGCTTATTTAATGCTCATTTATTAGAGTAAGATTTGAATTTTATGAAATAAAATTCATTAATTCATTATTAAGGTCAGAAGGTGCTTCAGTCGGGGTTAAAATTCACTTTTATATTTTTACATTTTATTATTATTATTATTATTATTATTATTATTATTATTATTATTATTATTATTATTATTATTATTATTATTATTATTATTATTATTATTATTATTATTATTATTATTATTATTATTATTATTATTATTATTATTATTATTATTATTATTATTATTATTATTATTATTATTATTATTATTATTATTATTATTATTATTATTATTATTATTATTATTATTATTATTATTATTATTATTATTATTATTATTATTATTATTATTATTATTATTATTATTATTATTATTATTATTATTATTATTATTATTATTATTATTATTATTATTATTATTATTATTATTATTATTATTATTATTATTATTATTATTATTATTATTATTATTATTATTATTATTATTATTATTATTATTATTATTATTATTATTATTATTATTATTATTATTATTATTATTATTATTATTATTATTATTATTATTATTATTATTATTATTATTATTATTATTATTATTATTATTATTATTATTATTATTATTATTATTATTATTATTATTATTATTATTATTATTATTATTATTATTATTATTATTATTATTATTATTATTATTATTATTATTATTATTATTATTATTATTATTATTATTATTATTATTATTATTATTATTATTATTATTATTATTATTATTATTATTATTTCATTCCTCTATATTACGAATATATAGTTTCAAAATTCATTAGAGCGATATTTTATATCTAATTTTCTTGTTATATTAGTGGGGTTAAGTTTTTGCCACGCCTATTTTCGTAAACTTTCAGAAAATCGACCATAACTTCTGTAATACTGAACTAAGCCTCGTTTTGTAAGGGATCTTTCAAGCTTTCTGCTGGTACCACTGTAACTCCAATGATGCTAGTTTTTCTTTTGTCTTTGGCTGCGTATGTGAACAGTTATTTGTTTTGAATAATATTGTGTGCTAGTTATTGGTGAATATATGATATGGGCGGGCCAAAAACATTTTGAAAGAGAAAGTTTACAGGCAATCGGTTTACTAAAAACAGAAAAGTAAACGTGGAAAATATTTATACAATAAACAATGGAGCCACATGTAATGTTGAGGTTAGTAGGCCCAGTTCACACAATACATGTGCTAATCATAATAATAGTTATATACAGAAATTGATGAGCTGCGAGTCCTGAAAGCAGTTATGGTTGGCCAAGAAGACAAGAAAAATGAGGAGGAAATTGAAAAGAACAAGGGAGAATAGAGAGGATCAAGACTATGCAGCAGGAATGTTCTGACTCATGTGAGAAGTCAGTAATGAATAAACTTTAAAGCTGTTTTTCTGAGTTTATCATTTTTTTCAGGATCCGGTACACTTTTTTTTTAAAAAAAAACTATTCAACAAAAACATATGGATTTTTGTGGAATTAAGCAGACTTATAAGAAAAATAATAAGAAGGGACTTTTCTCTGGAATTCATAATACTTGCTTATAAAGTAAAATTATCTGAAATTTCAGTACTTATTTTTTAAAAAAGGGGACTAAAATATTATAACAAATTATCAGTACAAAATTTTCAAATAATAATTGGTATTATTAAAGATAAAGGTTTTAAGAAAATGCCTGATAATGTTCATATAGATATCAATAATAATTTATTAGTAATGTGCACCCAAAATTCATGGAAATAGCATTGTTGAGATAGGCAGTACCTTCTCACCTTAAACTCTTGAATTTCAGTGTTTTGTTTTTATAAAACAATCTCTAATACAGTAACTCTTTTGTTTGGTTTATTCATTTTAAACATGTTCTATCTGAAACTTCTTTAGAATCGACTCTGATTGCGTCTACTCTACCATCTTCCAAGTTCCCATTTAAATCCATTGCGAAGAGAAATAAATCCCTTTCTATTGGCTCCATTAATTGGAAGCGTCATAAATAAAGCAGGGACCTTACGTAATATCTGTGCCTTACGTCATCATGATCTTCTGTATTATGTGAGCTGACCTCGAAAATAAAGGGGCAGGAATGAGTAGGCCAGTTTGGCATTATACAAGACTGAAACAGAAATGATAACATTGGAAATACGCATGTTCCAGTATCTTTTACGTAAATATCAATTTTTGAGATAAGGTGATATATTTGAACAGAAAAGGTTCCTTTTTCCTGTCTCGAGAAGCACGTGGACATTTCTCTTATCTATAAATGGAGGGCAGGGCGGCAATGAATACAAAATTATATCACAAATTTGCAAGTTAACCTGGATTTCTTTTTATTTTTGAATTTTCTAATATTTCTCTCATATGAATAAAATCATTATTCTCAAAAAGGATACATGAAATCACTGAAATGTACAAGTTAGGAGGTATGATGTGCTAGAATCATAACGTATAAAACTGGTATCATTTCTATAAGTGCCTCCAGCAATTCTTGGTAAGTTAACCGGAGGAACAGTACACGAGGGATTTGTTGCACTATTTGCATTGGGATCTAATCCTTCCATACCTCAGGGAGAGGATTTGAAGTAACAATTCCAGCATTTCTGTTGTTTGAACTGTTTGTGAATGCATCTACCAGAAAGTATATTTACACTTCTGCTGATCTGAGCTGTGCACCCTTCTCGAGTGAGAACCTAATCACTGCTTTACCGCATGAGAAAATCCTATCAGACGTATGGTAAATGCATGGTCACGCCGCTTACACATGACAATGAAGAATACTTATAAAGGATCAAATTTACCCCACTAGGGATTCCAGTGGACCGCCATTCAGTTTTATATTTTTGTTCTTAGGGTTGATGGAAGCATGCGATGTCATCTATGAAATTTCAAACATCTATATTTATTGAAATTTACGTCAGATATTATCTAGGGGGATGGGCTACACGTTAGCCTCAATGGCACGCATTCAGGAGGCAGCGGCTTTCATTCTTCTGAGCAATAGCTTTTTTGTAGGGGGGGAACTTTCCCTGGAGGGGTGATTACAACTTCTGAGTTTCCTGTACCTACATTTCTATCTCTCTTCGTATTTCACTTTCACCTTTAATTCTCGACGGTTACTCCAGAGTTCTAGGGAGAGAGTTTGGCCTATTTTCTCCAGAAAGGGGAAGGTTTGCAGGTCCTGGTCCACCCCAAGTGACGTCTAGCCCGCTGAGAAGAGGGGAGCTAGTTGGGGTAGCCAACACCGGGAAGTTTCAGTCTATAGATTTAGGGACCTTCCTTTCTGCTACCTTGTTTCCTCAGGTACGACCATACTTAGTATTCTTTCATGTCACCCTCCCTATCGGTGGTCCCATTGAGGGTGCATGTACAACTATGCATAGGTGCTAAAAATATTTTTGCCATTTTTGAAAATTATATCTTGCATGGTTAAGTATTAATTTGCATTATGTAAATGTATTGCTCTAACAAAAATGCTTTACGTCAGAATTTTTAAAAGTATGCACTTTAGAAATTCAGGTTTCACTGTTAACCATCTTATAAACAAATTTGTTACATCAGATTATTTTATATTAACCCCTAATTATTTTAAAGCAATTATTTATTTTTACATCCTTCAAAATTTTCGAGTTTTTAAAAGTTAATAATATTTTTCTCAAAATGTTAGGTTTATTTAAAAAAAGATATGCTTATTTTCTTAAAATATGTCGTTTTATGGGGCTTTAGAACATTTTAAAACAAACTAGCAAAAAATTGAATCTGTCGAGGTTTTATGCATTGTAAAATATGCTGTGCATAACTTAACTGGTTCCGCCTCAGCAGCGTGGTGGTAGCGTTTCTGCCTCACGCTCAAGAGGTCCCGAGTTCGAATCTCGGTCAGGGTGAGTTATCTGGATACGGTTGTTTTCGGGGTTTTCCCTTAACCTGAAAGACGAATATTGGGTAACTCTAACCTCTATAGACCCTGGGCTCATTTGAGCATCATTTCACCCATTCCATTCATCGTCCGATACGACAACGTTGGAGGACGTAAATTACGAAAAAACAAAGACAAAAAAAGAAACAAAAAACCTTAATTGGTAGTTTAAATGCACCAAGTGGAAAAAAGAAGTCAGCGGCCCTGTCCCGAGTAATTAGATTGCTCGCCCTTGATGCAGGTGAACGGGGTTTAATCCCAGAATCGTAGTGGTGGACAAAGCGTCATCTGTGTCTTTTTCCAGTCCACCGATTTATCTCGCCATTCATTCCACCTATACTTTCATTCGAGGAGGGTAAACGGGGAAAGGAGAGGGAAAAATATATCTTTCCTTAAAGCTACAAATGTATATTATTTTATTTCGAAAAAAAGTGATTTTGTAGCTTTATAATATTTGATCAAATCTCGCAATATATTCACCTGAAACTTGTATTTTAAATACGCGTAATACATGCCCTGAGTGCTTTTGTAGTAAGCAATAACTTTACTTATTTAACGACAGTAAAATACCTTTAATTCGTCCACCTCAGCCCACCTCATAGACATATAATACATTAATTAATGGTGTTAGTAACTTTCACCCAACGAGTTTTGAAGGAAATGTTACTAATGTAATTACAGCTGTTAGTATTTTACTCCTACGTTTTGCGGGAACGCAGAGGGTCTGGTCCTGAAGTGAGGTTGGTGCCATATGGGCTACACTCGAGATAATCGAGCAATATAAACGGTCAAGGCCGATTTGGCGGACGAGGAAAGGGCTCTGACTTCAGAATCAACGGTGACCGTGTTGAATGCTTCATGTGCCACTACCACTCCTGCTGATTTAGGTGAGCTCTTTCTAACTTACTTCTGATGTCTGTTTAGGGCTGTTTGTAACCATTTTGCTTACACATAGAGGTAGCAATGGTGAAAGAAATCAAAAATGGATTTAATAGTTAGTAAAATTAACAATATTTAGATGGACAATCTCGGAAAGAACTTTGTATACATTTTAACAACTCGAACACCGTAACACATAGAAAAAAATTACTGCACAAAATTATATTTAAAGTACATAATTGATTTCGAATCATTTTTTGTGGTTTCATCCATTTCAAGAGTTTCGTGTGTATTGCTTTCAAATACTCTTTGTTGATCATTCATATGTTTATTACGATAGGCAAATGTTTATGCTCTGGCATTCTATAAGCTGACCTTAAAATAATAAGTGTTCTAATGGAATTCCAAAAAAATAATACATATCGAAAGGACACTAAAAGACGACCAAGAAAATATTGAGTAATTCCAAATATTAATTACCAATATTTTGGAAATGACTTATGACACATGTTATTTGGAATACGTTGTGTGTTTTAAACAAATATATATTTTTGTGTAGTGAGTTTTCGTGTATCTGTAAGGTAAGTATTTATAAAATATTATAAAATATTTTAAACTTCATATATAAGTTATTCGCAGAAAATTCAGGATATAATTTTATCAAGTCATGTTCAATATAAGCATTATAGCTTTTCATAGGAATGTACAAACATTCCAAAACAATTATTCTATGTAAAGGGTGTTTGACAGTGGGGGATGTCGCTGAAAAATCAATGCTGCTCCTATGAAAGATACTTAAATATCAACGCTCACATACACACACGCGTGCACACCCAAGGATGATTTTCCTAACAATGCCTTTTAAATTTCTTTATATTTGTTCTAAGGATCTAAATCATGTGTTTCTAGCGAAATATTAGTACCGAATTTTTTTTGGGACACTGCCCTCTTATTAGCAATGACGTGGCTAAAATTTAGGTAACATAACATCTCATAATTTTAATAACAATTTTTAGCTTCATAATTACTTTAAAGTGATTACGGCAGGTAACATGTGGAATAATTTATCATATAATATTAAACTGTTTCATCTGCTGTATGCAATCTAGAGTAAAGTATGCAAGAGGCATGAATGAAAACGAAGGCAAAAAACAACAACAATGTAGACATAATAAAAATATACTTTTAAATGAAAACAAAGGTGAACATTCAGAATAGTTAACTACTTTGTTTAAATACACCCATATTTTATAACCGTAAAGTTAGGCGAAATTTAAATTTATATTTGCATCTAAAGGGTAATCGGTGATTCATTTATATAATGTTTGAACATTTTAAAAATGAAAATCCTCTGTTATTGATTAGTGGTTACTGACTGGATTTAAAACATGTTAATCATCCCTAAATAATCCTGAATTAGCTGATGGCTATAAGTTGTAATACTTTTATATTTGCGATATTATCGGTCAATAATATGGTGCTAGTAGGTTGGTTTTCATAGACCTTTTTACAGGAGGCTTTGTGTGCAGTTGGCTTTTATACGAACAAAAATTGTGGCTTTACTATGGGTAACTAGAGTTGAAAATTAGTCAACACTTTGAAAAACTAAAAGAAAATTGTGAGAAAGTATTGAAACTTTATCTTAAATTCTATTCTACAGCATTTGCTCTGCAAACATTTTAAATCTTCAAAATATTACATAAGAACATGGACTGTGACATGTAATTTAGTTTCTGTTTTACTTTCTCTACTATGTAATTAAAGTGGAGAAAGCATCTACTCCTCTCAAAAATTCTATATTAATAGTTAAGCATTTAAATCCTTGTTTGACGACCCCTTAAGATAAGAGTTTATAGATAAAGGGATGTGTGAAAAGGGGAAAAACATAAAACGAAGGGTATATTGGATGCCAAATTCATAATTGAAGTTCAGTATCATTTAAAAATGCAACACTAAGATTTTTCAATAAAATGGAACCTCTGAATCTAGCCTTTGTATGGAACTTTTTTCTGAAGTTTTGATTTCTTCAATCTTAAATTTTATGAAAATGGCCTCTGAAATACTCTTCATTGTGAATGGTATTTGTGTAACGGCAAACAGCAAGAGACAAAGCACAAAGGTTCCATTAAAGCACAAATTTATGTGAGATAAAATTCAAAGATATTATTAGCTTCAATTTTCATTAAACTATAAGCAACATAAGAATTTTCTCAGCACACAGTTCTTTTACACTTTACACAAGGAGAATGAAGTTCAAAACCTCGCACATGATTTGTGATACGTTTTTAATTTGTTCGCGATGTAGTATACTTAATTTTTCCACCGTAAGTAAATTGCCAAATAAGCTTTAATAATGCATTATTTCTGAAACAACAGAAGAGGGAAACACTTCCATATGCCAGATTTTACTGCTATAAAGTAGTCTTTTTGTTCCTGCTATAAATGCATTTACTTTCTAAGAGATGAACTGAAAGAGCCAAATATCACTTTGGAGGGATAAAAAACAACCTTGGCCACTCTGTGGGTATATTTTTCTGGGAAGAATTTTGAACAGAAGTGGAAAAAGTTACTTCCAAGTCGTTTGTCCATATCCTTTAAACATATCAGTATGTGTTATTAAATAGTTTAGGAGAAAATTGGTCATGAATTTAGTAGATTTAACATAACTGGACTAATCTCCCTTAAAGGCAATACATAGAGACTTAATCCATCGTGTAATTCAGCTAAAACACATATGAAGTGACCACATGAGGCAAACGAACATTTAAAGTAACTGTTATACTATATTTTGTTCTCTTGACTTACTTCCAGTGTTTGACGAACAACTTCCTGGTTCCAATGTTTTCGCTCCAGTACCTAACTTATTCTGCAAGGCTTTTCACTAGAGAAGGTTAATATAGAAAGGAAGCAATCACTTTTGGTAGACCCCTTCTAGCGGAAGGTTTTTCCGACTGAATGCCTACTGGAGGCTTGTAATTAAAAGAAATTCTTCTGATATAGTACATCCTGGATGTTTTACTGGTTAACAGAGATAAGTGTTTCCTTGTTGACGAGAGGATTATGTGAATCCGTATTGTGCCATAGAGTTGGATTGCTAGAGAGGTAGCTGTCGTGTTTTTCGATATAATAATTTGCAGAAATTGTCTAGTTGTATATTTCCTTGTGGATTCAGGCTGATTAGTGGAAAGCAGTTGGTCAAATCTTTCGCAAGAATTGCTATGCAATGGCGTTAAAGTTCGTCTTCTTTGTGCGGACAAAAGAAGAAAGGAAAAGCAAAACAAATGACTTGCCATGTGAAAAATAATACGCACTTAAGTATACACATACATGTCCACATATTTCAGTTAGGATTGGGAGATCATATAATATTAATAGTGAGTAAACATGTCAAGCCTATGTATCATGGGCTTGCAAGAAAATTTTAAATATGACAAGTAAATTAAATTATGGGAAACGATGAAAAGAAATCCAGGTATGGAAATAAGCACCCCGGCATTCGCCAACGGGAAACCACGAGAAGCATAGGTCGACGGTTATCGAACCTATGGTCTCCCAAATGTGAGCCATAGCCATTACCTCAGTGCCACTTCTCTGGATAGTGTGTAAAATTAACACCTTGCGATAAACTTTAAAATAAATGAACAAAAACAATATTTCAAGTTCATTGTTACAAGCTAAGAAGTTCTAAAATAGTTACAAATGCGAATTAGGGTAAAGATACCAGTTAAATGCTACGAACAAGGCCTTACGATCTGCCTACTGGCCTTTATATGCTCCAGTGGAAGGAAAACTGAGGAGTGAGTTTCAAAGACACAGAAAATGAGAAGTTACTGCTCCAAATTTTTAAAAACTGTCATTTATATCTCCAGGAAAAGTATTATATATTTACATATCGAAGCAGATATTTACATATCAATCATTAGCTGTATAAGTCAGTGAATTTTGTAATACTTCAGAAAATATTCCCTAAAGATAGAAAAATTAAAGCTTCAGAAAACAGTCTCAAAGTTTATAAACTGTCACGTGCTAAAACTCAGATAATGTTTTCAGTTATACCTCTAAAACAGTAAGAAAAGGCCATACTCCTAAGACTATTGCAATTATTACTCGTATTACCGCTTCTTTGGCACGCCAAAAGAACATTGAGTAATTTCTAATTTGAATTGCGATTATTTCATAGCTCTTTCTGATTAAAATAATCAAGTGTGGCAAAGCATATCACTAACAATTGAGAAACTTGTTCTCAAATAAGAACAAAGTTCTTCATATATTGAATGAAGTTGTTCACTTTTTTAAGATTAAGGTTTATGATATAGCAGGGGCGGCTTCTGAGGTAGTGCCGCTGTGCCATGGCACCATCTGCATGAAAACGAAAGAAAGAGAAGTGTAAAAGAATTGCACAAAAAGATTGTTTCTGAGTATCTTGCTCCTTCGTGTGAATAGGCGCGTTAAAAGCAAGCGCTCTGTGTTGGTTGTTTTCCGTGACTTGGCGCCGATTCCAGAACGGCACCATCTACGCTCATAAGCGCCTGTGTTAAGGGCTAGGATGTCTGCTTATACACGGCTTCTTATGGAAAAGGTGGTGCCGGGATTTCTCTGGCGCATAACTTACGCTTAATCCGCTAGAGTGCAGTAAAGCTGTTTCTGTCGCGAAATCGTACACGAACGCTTCGTATCACATTCTCCATGAACTGTATTATAAAACGTTTACTGTACTCGTTACACTTGTGCGTAACAAGAGTACGGATGTAATAAATATCTAATTTCGTTTCCCTGTGCCTTGTGTTTGGTACAGTATATTATAAAATAGGATGGATTATTGATAAGATTACCTAAATCGTTCGAAATTGGTACACATATTAATATTTTAACAACCCTTATTTATTAATTTATCTATTTATTTAATTAATTAATTAATTGTTTTTATGGCACCGTCAATGCAATGCCTTACCGGCCGCCCCTGTGATATAGTAGCTCTTAATATTCCCAAAAGGAACTTGCATTAAAGAAATGCTTAAGCATAATGTTTATCACGTTAATTATTCAGGGAAAGAATAACATTGAAAGGTAAATAATATATTTTATTTTAATTAAAGTTATTGTAGTACTATTTTACCTGAACCATGGATTTTCGGGGGTATTTCCTGGTCACTGACTAATGCTAGATAGCTTAATTACATCTCGGAATTTCCTGTCCCTCCATTTCATTTCGAATATCATTTCACATTCTCTCTCATCTAGCGGTCTCTTTCAGGATAGAAGTGTCAGTTGGAAATGAAATGTGTAGTGTTTAACGCCCGCGTTTACTACATACGGCACCGCAGGCGATGACACTGATGATACATGAGATGAAGATGGAACACCGGTGGAATGAGATGGCGGGGGAAACCGAGATCCCGGAGAAAACCCGCCCCAGCGCCGTGTTGTCCACCACAAATCTCACTTTGCGGTCACCTGGGATCGAACACGGGTCACCTTGGTGAGAGCCAAGCGGTCTAACCACTGAGCCACGGCGCTGGCCGTGTCGGTTGGAGTCCCGGCCGTGCAACGCAGGATGATATGCTCTGAGTAAAACTTCTCCGTCTAGTAGAACGGTCTCTCCAAACCGGGTCTGATGGGGCGTTGGCGAAACGCAGTAGGATGTACTACCGATTGCGCTGGACTGCCGGGGAGTTTCCAACTGGTAGAGTATGGAGAACATACCTCTATGCTGTCGTGGTTGCTTGGGACTGCCGCCCTGTTTCCTCTCGCCTCATCCTTCCTGCCATTGATGCCCCACTTGGGGCATAGGCACAATAGATCAAGGCTGGAATCCGCTCCTTGCCCTAATCCATTTCAATACAATTATTTAAAATAATCATTTACTGTACCTAGTAGGGAAAAAGGGGCGCAATCTTCATTCCGTGACCGTATTGTTAGTCACATAGTCTTCGCTAGCGTATTGACGGTGGCTGTTAGTATAACTTGGTTAATACAAAAATTTACATTGTAGGACACTAAGGATGGACATTTGGAAGCCAGAGCTGTTGTGGCCGATAGCCATTGCCCTAGGGTTGATCATCTTTTATGCATATACCACATGGAGCTATGATTATTGGCGGAAACGAGGTGTTCCTTACGTCATTCCTGTTCCGATATTTGGCAATGCAATGCAGGGACTGCTGATGAAGAAAACTATGGGAGAAGTCTATATGGACCTTTACAAGTAAGTACGTATCTGTATACATTTCTACGGCTTCCTCTGAACAGTAACTTTAGCTGGGGGCTGTGTTTAAATAAATACTTCAAATTAAGGAACTACTCAACTAAGTAAACATATACTGTATAGTCAAACACCTATAAATATGTAATTTTATTGGAGTATATTCTGGAGCTTTCGAAGTATTATTAAGTGCATAGGTATATATAACCTTAATAAATGATCTTGCTGAAAGGTGTTATGTAGGAATAGGTAAAATAGTCCTTAAATTAAAGAACGAGGGATTTTAAGTAGCTTTAAGTATACAGCTTTAGTGAAAGTATTCCCAAAAAGTTGTCGTACGTGCTTAGGAATTTTAATCACCAGGTTATCTGACAAATTACATAAATGATAAAAGTTCTGTCCATGATTGATTCTGCAATGCAAGGAGAGGGATGGGCTTTATCAGCACAAACAGCGATTCCTTCACAGATGAGAATTAGAAATTAAATTCAGAGCAGGCCAACCAACAGTGGCTCTCAATAAACGCCAATTATGTCATTTTGAAGCTTATGTCAGATCTCAACACATGACTCTGCGATCTAAATAGGAAGCTTGCTCTGATGTGGATATAAACAGAAGGCATGGTAAATAAATATGAAAACAAATATTCCAGGAAACTGAAAATCCTGTAATACAGCAAGCGTCAGATAAGACTACCGCTACAGCCTGCATCCCGTTTACCGGTAATCTATCCCGCAGAATGAGCAGAATTCTCGCCATATGCAACATCAGGACTATCCACAATCCATCTCTGAAGATTAAACATCTGATGTGACCAGTGAAAGACAAAGTGGACTTCTAAGTTCCGGGAGTGTACCACATTCACTGTGAATGTGGGACACCGTATATAGGACAAACTGGAAGGACCATCGCTACCACAGCCCGCCTCGGTAGCGTGGTGGTAGCATGTCTGCCTCCCGTTCAAGAGGTCCCGAGTTCGAATCTCGGTCAGGGTGAGTTACCTGGATAAGTTTTCCCCGGGGTTTTCCCTTATCCATAAAGACGAATGTCGGGTAACTCTAAGCTCTATGGTCCCCGGGTTCATTTGAGCATCATATCACCCATTTCATTCATCGTCCGAGATGACTTGACATTGAAGGACGTAAACTACACACACCAAAAAACAAAAAAAGAAAAAAAAAAAAGAACCTTGCTATCAGAATAATCGAACATGAACCGAGCATTCGTTTAATGCAACCTGAGAACTCTGAGCTGGCAGAGCATTGTTTTGATAACGGCCATAGAGCCAATTTTCGGGAAACGACCATCTTGGCAATATGCGACAATTACTGGGAGCGGAGAATTAAGGAGGCTTTGGCCATTTCCTCTGAAAGGAGCACGCTTAATCGTGATGCTGGATTTCGGTTCAGCTCCTCTTGGAAACCGGCCTTAAAAATGGAAATCCTCGATTTAAGAAGCAAAGATCAATACAGCTTTATAATCAAGTTAAGTAGATACGTTTTTTGATACAATTTTTTATACTCACGCCATCTCCTGACCTGGCATTTAATTTCTGAAAACAGTCTTTTGTTCAGTAATGCGATTTTGATAGTGTTTTGTGCTTGTTTATAGTTGTGCTATATCCAGTACATAATTTGTGGTTATAACATTTTATAAATATCCTGATGATGGGAGAGATGCACACTCCCGAAACGTTGATATCTAATCGTCTATTCACCTGGCTGGCTGCCCGAGAAGAAAGTGAGCATATTTGTCGCCAGGAAAACTTCAGGTTTTATTTTAGATTCGAGAGGCGTTTAAGGACAAATGAATGGGAATATTGTGAAACTCCACATCATAATGTATCATAATGTATCATGTCTATCATAAGTTCTGGCATGTTCTATGCTGTTATGCAGCTATTGTGTCACCGAAACATTCCCCACATTCCAACTGGCTGAACCATTTGTAATTCCATCAAACCCTATAAGTCAGGCTTATCAAGATAACGTGCCTATAAATGAGAAGAAAATGAACATCCTAAGACCATTTGTGCCATTCTTAACAAAAGATGAAATCATTCAGAGCTTCTACAACGACATACACAAGGGGCGTCAAGAAAGTAAGCTGTATTTCAATTTATCTCCGCTGCAGCGCTGCGATCGCAGTTACACACATGCGCCGTAGATGCTCTGTATAGAGGAGATCGCCATTGTGAGATCGCTGTCAACCACGTACACTTTGTTGTGCTTGTCTACAATGTCGGTGTTGATTGAAAATCCCGCCGCTTGTGAAATCAGATCTGTGATTCGTTTTCTGATTGCTAGGATTGCGTCGCGCAATACAGAATAAGCGCCGAAGAATGCTGTTGAAATGTGTTGTGTTTCTTCACGACAACGCACGAACACACTGCAAATGCGACGACAAATACCTACAGGGATATGGCTGGGACGTGTTTGAAACCACCCGCCCCCCCCCGTATAAACCTGACATTCCTCCTAGCGACTTTCATCTGTTTTTGAATCTCAAATCTTTCCTTGGCGATCAACACTTAAACAATAACGAAGAGATGGAAGAAAATGTTTCCAACTGGTTGAAGACACAGGCGGCAAACTTCTATGAAGAAACGTATACAAAAACTTGTACTTCGCTCTGACAAATGCCTGCAAAATTTCGGCAGTTATGTGGAAAAGTAGTTTAAGGGTTGTAGAATTTTGTGCGATAAATAATATTTCTGTATCTGTACACAATTTAATTTTATTACCAAACAGAGCTTACTTTCCGGACATACTCGTACAATTGGCCAACATGTGTCAAAGAATGAACTTTGTGTATAATATAATGCCAAAATGTTCTCTTTGGCACAATTTGTTTCATTGTTGTCCCTTTCAGCAATAAAGTTAGGGTTAAATAATAAAGTTTGCATATTTATTACAAAATATCGAGAAAGCCCTCATGTTCGCTAAATAAATGTTAACATAACTTTAAGAAAATGGATCAAGATTGTCTACAGTGCAATAAAATGCTTCGCTCTACATTCATTTCAACGAAAGATGAGAATAAAGCTGACTATGTATCCTTTTAAGATCTGAAATGCTTTTTCCTGTATTTCCTGAAAAAATTATTTTTTTTGGAGATGTGGCGTTTCTCAATATTCCGATTCAAATTTGATCTTTAAAATAAATATTTACAGTTTTAGAGAAAATACTTTCCCGTGATACATCCCCAAGCTCAGTTAATTATTTCCATCCTAAGAGAGCGTAGGCCTTCACGGTCGGAGTCAATATAACTAAGAGTTATTTCCGGGCTGTTATTTCGTGGTCTGCTGCAGAACCAGCAGAAGAGTCGAGTCGTCCAGGTTTACCTGGACGGAGTGTTTGATGCCCAGCACCTAGCCGCTTATTGCGTCTTTATCTGGGCAGTATAGACGAGTCATTATTTGTCTCAGGCGATTGTTTTTGGCAGTGGATATAGCTAGCCTTGTGCGCGCAGTCACCCCGTGGGGGGGATGTGCCAGTGCTGGCTGCGCTCTTCCGCCTGCCTGGGAGGCATCTGAGCACAGTCCGCTTAACAGGAAGGAACCGTGTTAATGTATTAAGTTTACCAAGCCCATTTCTGGGCTTAGGAGATTGGAGTCAGGGGAATGTGGCCCTGTTCAGTACTAGTTACCCAAGGCATCTTTGGGTAACCGGTAGCTCGGTCGCCGGCGAGGAACCCCGTGGTCGTAACGGCCTGGGGTGTTCACCAGTATGTTTGGATGGGAGTCCAGCTTATCGTAGATGGTGCGGGATCTTTCCCGCACCACGTCCACGATATACGGGACCCCAGAGTATGTGTGTAGGATGTGCGACGGGAATCTACGCCCGGCATCCTAGATTCGTGGTCTGCTGGAGTTGGGTATTCCAGACGTTTCATCCACTACTATGGTGGACACCAAACGAACCAATCAGAAGGGAGCAACATCTGTAACGAAGTCCGCCCCCTCCCTCACTCCGTTCGCCAGCCGGACCAATCAGCGGAAGTCAGTCGGCCTATAAATATTGCAGCTCATACAGCCGTAAATTGATTCTTTCCCGCTTGTCCCCCATTCTGGGAGACATTCAAGCCATTCCGGACCATCAGTTTGGATTTCGTCCGAGGCACTCGACAGTCCAGCAGTTGCTGCGCGCGGTGGAGACCGCCGCCCTGAGTTTCCAGGAAGGCGCCTTCATGGCTGCGGTTTCGTTGGATGACGAGAAGGCCTTCTCTACGGTATGGCATGCCGGGCTACTGTATAAGTCGATCCAACTGGGGCTCCTAACACAGATGATCAACATGCTACACAGCTTCCTACGACACCGCACCTTTAAAGTCACAGACGCGGGGAAAACATCAACACTTAGAACAGTGAGAGGCGGAGTCCCCGAAAGCTCTGTACTATCTCTCACCTTATTCAACGTCTTTATGACAGATCTCCCCACAGAACCACGAGTCGTAATGGCACAATACGCTGACGACGTGCTTCTGTTCTGCAAAGACAGACACATACTCAGAGCCTTCAACCCCATACAGAGACACCTTCGTCTCACACAGCAGTGATGTCGGCGTTGGCGGATGTCCGTAAATCCGGACAAAAGCCACGCTATACACTTCACAAAGCGCCACAACCCCGCAGACTGCCCCAACTTCAGTTTCCGAGGTCGAAGGACAGAGTGGACTAACTCTGTCCGATACCTTGGAGTAACATTGGATAGATGCCTAACCTTTCGCCAACACATCAGAGACCTAGCGGCAAGGGTACAGGGAGCTATCGCTTCCCTGTATCCTATGCTGGGGTCGAGCTCGATGCCGCTTGGCCTGAGGTTATACCTCTTCCGAGCGCTGGTAATTCCCGTGATGCTATATGTCTGCGAGATCTGGGGCATGGCCGCAGACAGCTGATTGGCATGGCTTCAACGTGCACAGAATAGAGGGCTACGGTGTATCTATTCTGTGGGTCGCTATTTTCCTACCAGGTTGCTTCACGAAGCCTCGGGACTTCCATATGTGGAGGACGAAGTTAGGCGCCGGGTATCAAAATTCTACGCAACTTTACCAACTCATAGAAGCGCCCTTGTTAGATCATTTGGAGATTATGACCCCACTAGACGCCGTTCTAGACAATATCGGGTTCCCCGCATGGCATACGGGCACCCAAGATAACCCAGGAGCTAATCCTAACAGCAGCTAAAGCTGAGCTCCACATAATGTTCTAAGTTGCTTGGCAACAAAATTTCTCCCCGATCCAAAACTAAGTTAAAAACACCAGGGTGCAGGGAATTGCATCCTGTCCTTTCATCCCGAAGGTACAAATTGTAACCTCACAAAATTCTTCAATTCTCAAAACCTACACCATATCCATTCTACATAAACCCGTTCAAATACCTTACCTGCGGTAAAACGCTTAACGGGTGGGCACGCAGCAAAAACCTTCTGGCTATATACAGCCAGCCAGCACGTCATGGTCATGGTCATGGTCAACACTTCAGACGCTACTCGAACTTCTCCGAGGAGACTAAGACCACGTCCAAGCCACTGAAGATGTCCACCATAGTAGCGGACGAAACGTCTGGAAAATCCTACTCCTGCATACCATGGCATAACAGCCCGGAAATAACTCTTAGTTATATTTCCATCCTGTAAAAATAAATAATACAACATACTTATGTACTTTTTGTTTCAAATTAGGAAACTGGATGGTTACAGCTATGGTGGAGTATTTAAGATGGGCAAACCGATTTTAATGATACGAGATCCAGAGCTTGTCAAATCAGTATTGGTGAAAGACTTTTCTAGCTTCCACGACAATGATATTCCAGAACCTGCGGAAACTGAAAATATATTTGCCTCGAATCCATTTTCGCTAAGAGGACAAAGGTAAGATGTTACATTTGTATAATCAACCCACTGCATGCCGGCCCTCTTTAGTCATGGTCGTTAGAGCGTATATCTCTCCAGCGTTCCGTAGCGTAGACATAGAGGGTCGCGGGTTCGAGTCCCTCCTTAGGCATGGGTGTATTATGTATGTGCCTGTATATTTTGTGTATGTGTACAACTAGAGGAATAACATATCCCTTCGATGGTCAAATGAGTTGTTCTTCAAAGGGAAATAAAAGCAACAACACTGTATCACAATGCTTGAATTTTGTAATGGTTTATAGATATAAATATGAGGAACTGGCATTCTTTATTTATAAGAGTACTCACTCAGACTGGTCGATGTTCACCTTTCCATCAAAAGTACCTTTCAACCCCAAATTCGGGTCATCTTCAGTTAAGTCTACAACTACTGCCTCACATCTCCAAGAAAGTTAAGACTCCGCCCCTTGGAGGTCTCCTGATTTCTGATGCCAACTGGAACATTGGTACAAAACTTACTGGGCAGAGATGATTGGTTGCCACCTGTGATATTAACAGGTTGGAGTTGCATCGTCTCTGGATGTGCAGAAGTTAAACTGTTGGATGTTTGTTGAGGCAAATGTACTTCCTCTTCTATCTCCGTTTCTGAACGATACACTGGTTACCAGCTGTCTGTTGAAGTAGATGTACTTTCTCTTCCATCTGCTTCATGGATGTCCTAGATTGTTTGAAATCTGAGTATATGTTTTCATAACAGTTGATTGAGCTTCATCGGTGTTGACTTTATTCACTTGTTTAATAAATTGTAAAACACTATTAACTGCTGGTATATCAAAATTTAAAATATTTTATTTTTCACTATTTAGAATATAATTTTTTCCCAAAATATCAAGTTCACTAACGGATTGTAGTGTTTTAATAGTTGTATATTTTGACCAATTTCATGGTTACATTTCCAGAAGTGATTGGCAACTGCTGATTTATCTGTTTGTTTAAGTTTTATATTTCTCAAGTGCTCCAAGAACTAAGACTTCTCTTAGTTCTTCCAATATAGTATGATTCACAGTTATTACAAGGTATTTTGTATACTCCAGGTAAATTTAATTTGTCGTTGGCGTTGCTTAAAGGCTTCATTAGTAAATTCTTGAGACTGAAATTATTATTTGAGGCTAGTTTTATATTACAATTTTGAAAGATTCTTTTAAATTTATTAAAAGCCCAAGGCTGTTTCTTGGAGAGGCAGATGAACGTTCTCAGGCAGTAGCTGTAGCAAACTTCACTGAAAATGACCTAAATTTGGGGTTGGAAAGTACTTTGGAAGGAAACGTGAACATCGTCCAGTCTGAGTGAGTACTATTATAAATTAAGCATGCCAGCTATTCATATTTATATGAAATATAACTCACTTTAAATACTTTGACAATTCTTCTTAATGGTTTATAGACCCATTTTACATCCATTGTTGATTCTTACAGTGGTACTGCTGCAAAAGCATTAGCATGTTCGGAAAAGGAAATTTAGTAGTGCTTTCTTGAAACAAAATTGCATAGCTACTATCTGCAAAAGAGACCCCATTCAACGTTTTTCGCATATTCAATTATTTGTTAAAATTATTTGAAAAGTGTGGGGGTGGAGGATAATTTATCTTAGCCGGAATTCTCCCCCTCCTACGCTAAGTTTGGAATTGTGGGCCTATGAGTGTGTATGTGTGTGTGAATTTAAAGTGCAAATCTTAGGTAAACAAATCATAGTTTATAGAAATGGTAAAAGAAAGAAATCACTGGCGATTAGCGGTTGTTCCAGAGGAAAATTAGAAGGTATGATGTCAAATGTTACACGCAGCATATAAATAGACCAAAAATAAGATTAAAAATAAATAACTGCATAATTTTATAAAAGGTGGAACGGGCACAAACGCTATCCATTAAACCAGAATAAACGTTTCGAGTGCTTTTCGCTTATTTGTATTGAATTTGTAGTAAAAGTTGTAGGAAAACCAGGAAATTCAGTTCATAATATATGTGGTAAAAACAAACACTCTTTTTTGTGAATTACACAATACAAACTGACACGTGCAGTACCATTATTAAAATATATTTGAAATATAAGTGCTGTGACTCACAATAATAAAATACATATAAAATTAAAATAGAAAGTCCAATATATGTCCATTATAATTTGGTAGCTTTCGTAGTCTCTTCTTCCTTTAAAAGGCAACTGAACACAGAAATATTTAACTTAACATATCAGTGATTAAGCAATGTTCAGGGTATACCACTAAATCTTTCTTAAACATAAATAATGAAAGGGTCAAGTCAGACTGAAAAATTCAATGCCATAGCCGAGATTTGAAGCACGGAGCTTCCGGCCTCCGTCCGGCTGCTCTTAACAATTGAGATACTATGGGCAACGTGCCAGCATGACAAATTCTTCAACTGACTCGTTTTTCCAGGTAAACCACTAGGAGTTTTCATGAACACATGAGACAACTACCTTAATGGCTACTTAAAACGTGTAAGTACCTTTAAGGCCGGGGCTTTATATTTCCTGCCATTATTAGGTACAATTAATTGAAAATTAATTGTTCTTTCACACTAGTCATGTGCAGGGGCGGTTCCTCCATAAGGTTGCAGGTTTGCGCTACACCCACTGATTCTGAATATACAACAGGTGCATTTGGCACATTAAAGCTGTACTTGTTTGCATTGTTTTATATACAAACATGTTTCAATTACGCTTATTGTCTGTAGCTGCCCATGACCGCAGAAGTCGAAATAAACAGAGGTTAGCTGTAGGAGCCGCCAGGTTTTCAGCGAAGCGTTAACCTAAGATTTCGCCCAAATGTGGGTTCTCTGAGGGGGCTGAGGGAAGCTGAAAAGATGGGAGCAGCTTCTTATACATTGCTTAAATGGAGGTATATAAACCTAGCTCCTCCTACTCTTAGCAACGGCTATAGCGTGACCTTCAAGCTTAGCTTCGCTGTGTTCTGCTTTTCGAAAAAAGGGAGAATTTAATTAAATGCATGGAGGTTATTCAGAAGAGAGCTCTGTTAAACAACGCCATACTTGTTCAGGCTTCTGGGTTTATGGCCACTTTGAAAGATTATAATTTTGTATTCTGGCTGTCTTTCTTCTACAAGATCATGTCACATGTGGACATTTTGTACAATCAGCTGCAGAAACGAGACTGCAATGCAACATTTGCCAATACCCAGCTAAACGCATTAGAAAGGGAAGTCCAAAAGGTAAGAAATAGCGTGGATATCGAGGAACACGAAGAAACTGCAATTAAGAGGAAATGAAATGAAATGTGTAGTGTTTAATGCCCGCTTTTACTACATACGGCACCGCAGGCGATGACACTGATGATACATGAAATGAAGATGGAGCACCGGTGGAATGAGATGGCGGGGGAAACCGGAGATCCCGGAGAAAACCCGCCCCAGCGCCGTGTTGTCCACCACAAATCTCACTTTGCGGTCGCCTGGGATCGAACCCGGGCCGCCTTGGTGAGAGCCAAGCGGTCTAACCACTGAGCAATTAAGAGGAGAATAATAGAAGATCATGATGTGAAAAGAAGACAAGCTCTTGATGTATGTGCCATTCTTAGAGAAGCAAAGGACAGATTTAGCTTCACGGAACATCTGGTAGCCTCGACTTTGTTTCATCAAGAAAATTTCTAAGACATTTCCAGAGGATTCCCTTAGAGAAACAATAAGGTTCTATCCTTTTATCATTGGAACAAAAATTCGTAGAGAACTGACTGTAATTTACAGTCGAGAGAAATTTCGTGGAATGTCCGGCGCTTTGTGCTTGATGGACATTATTAAGGAAAACAATTTATGTGCTACATTCAGCGAATACGTCAAACTCCTCCGAGTAGTTAACTATGCCAATGTGTGCCGCTGAAGCAGAATGCTGTACCTCAACTTTAAAAAGAGTAAAAACTTTCTCTAGGAACACAATGTTACAGGACCGATTGTCAGTATTAGCAATACTTTCAATTGAGGGAGATTTTGTTATGAAGATCAGCGACTTCAACGCAAAAGTTATCGATAGATTCACCAGGTCTAAGGAGAGTACAACAGAGAATCTGTATAAATAGGTGAGTCATTACTACTCTGTATTTTATTTTTCATTTGTTCACCACCAATAATTTAACCCAGCAGCCGCCACTGGCCATGTGAATTGTCCACACTAGAGTGGAGAATTTTATGTCATGCTGGCACGTTGGCCATAGTAATTCAACGGTTAAAACGGTCGGACGGAGACCGGAAGATCCGTGTTTCAAGTCCCGTCTATGGCATTAAATTTTTTTTTTCAGTGTGACTCTACCTTTTCATAATGCATCCTACACACGACTAGTGTGAGAGAACATATAATTTTCATAATAAATAATATTTTTAATCAGCCAATATGTTTGTTCAGGAAAATACTTAAGAATAACTAAACACTATAGCAGCACAACTTCACTTTTACTTATCTTACTCACAATACTTTGGAACCCGTTTCGAAGCAACTTTGCTCTATTTTCAAACTGTCAGCTTGACATAGCTGCTATTGCTATAGTGTTAAGTTATTCTTAATACTTAGTTTACTTCACTGTCAGCAGCTTCAGTATTTTACATAAATGTTTATATATATTTAAATTTTAGATGGAAGATAGTACGCTCTCAGCTGACACCATCGTTTGCACCATCCAAAATTAAGCCGCTGTTTCCATTTATGAAGGAAGTCTGCTGTGATCTTGTCTCTGTTCTAGAAGAGGAAGGAAAAGGAGGTAGAAGTTATTATTTTATATAACAACCAATATATAAATATCATTTTGCAATCGGAAAGAAGAAACATAAGCAAATAACGTTTGCATCTGAGAAACGCATTCCATTACCTTTCTATTTGAGCAGTATATAATTATTTTAAATGCAAAGAAACAACGGGAAATATATAGGAAACAGTTAATTCTACAAATAAACAGAGTGCCCTAAATTGATTTATACACTCTTTGAACTGTTATTTCTCCGCAACGAAATGAGATAGAAATACAATTTCTGTTGTGTTTTATTTCTTAAGTCTGTACATGTTCAAAATGCTGCAGTACACTTTTTGTGTTTTATTTCTTAAGTCTGTACATGTTCCAAATGCTGCAGTACACTTTTTGTGTTTTATTTCTTAAGCCCATACATGTTCAAAATGCACACCTCCTGCCCCAGTATACTGGCAACAGTGACGTTGGACAGAGCGACACATATTTTGGATTATTGCTATTGGAATGTCATTAATGGCATACGAGGGGGAACTCAAAAGAAACTGGATTGTTGTGCTTCGTTACATGCGCTGCACTTGTCAAGTCTCTTTTCCCACTGTTGGAAACATGTTTGGAACTCTTCAAGTTTGAGTACCCTTTGCGAAGCGGTTTTTATCGCCTCCACCTCGTCATAACGCTCCCCTTTTAGCGTTTTTTTCATTCGTGGAAATAGAAAAATGTCGCACGGGGCTAGGTTCGTATGCGTTGTCGTGATGCAGAAACCAGTCACCTGATCGCCAAAGTTCCGGGCGTTTCCTGCTCACATCCTCTCGCAGACGTCTTAAAACATCCAAGTAAAAGTACTGGTTAACATTCTGGCCAGGGGGTACGAATTCCCGATGCACACTTCCACGAACATAAAGGAAGACAATGATCATCGTCTTCATATTTGACCTCACTTGCCTTGCTTTTTTGGTCTGGGAGAGTTGGGAATCCTCCACTGGCTTGACGCTTGCTTAGTTTCTGGGTCATAACCATAACACCAATTCTCATCCCCTGTAATGACATTGTTCAAGAATTTTGGATCACGTGTAATCTCTGTTTTCAAGTCCTGACACACATTCATGCGGATGGTTTTGTGCTCCTGTGTGAGAAGGCGCGGAACAAATCTAGCAGCGACACATCTCATGTGGAAATCCTCCCTCAAAATCCACTGGCACGAGCTCCAACTGATTCCTGTCGCTGCTGAAATTTGGTCGATCTTTGGCGACGATCCTCGTTGATCTTTTGGTGGACCTTTTCAACGTTCTCCTCATTTCGCGATGTTGAAGGGCGTCCAGAACGAGCTTGGTCTTCAACACACATCTCACCACGTTTAAAGGGCCCAAACTACTCGAAAACCTGTGTGCGGCTCATAGCGTCCTCCTGGAAAGCTTCCTGAAGCATTTGGCGTGTCTCCGTTACAGCTTTTTAAGCAGGAAACAAAATTTCACACACACGCTTTGTTCTTTTAAAGTTGCCATAACGACTTCGCAGAGGTAACCCGCCAACAGTCAGAAAAACACAATACCACACTTGCACGTTCAGCTCTACACTGACGCCGTCTGCATAGCTGTTTCATGAAGGCCTCTACTGATACCATCTAGCGTGAGAACCCTGCACTACGTCTACGAGTGGCAGCGCCCTCGGTGTCCGGTTTCTTTTGCCCCCCCCCCCCTCGTATTCAATTTGATCTCTCAGTTCCTGGCGGAAACTCGGTAGCACCGCCTCTTCGTCCTTTCCATCTCTGATGTGCTATTAAGAAAATTTCTCACATTGATATGAAAGTGAGGTGGAGCCGCGTCTGGTTGGAACTAAACCTCATTTTCATTCTGCTAGAGATCCTCAATACACGGAATCATTATTTAAAACATTTCCAGGAAAATTTGACCCGTGAAAGTCCCTTGGAAGAAGTACGGCCCAATTAATCTTTGGAAAGACAAACCACACCATACCGCTACTCTTGAAAGATCGACTGTCATTTCTTGAGTGATGCGTGAGTTTTTTTTATCCCAATATACAAAATTATGTCGATTAATTGTGCCATTAAGTTTGAATGTGGCTTCATCTGACCAAACAACTGAGTTTGGAAGTTCTTCCCTTTCGTCACCCTTCTGCAGGACCCACTCACAGAACTATAGTCGCCTATCTCGATCCTCCTCATTTAGTGTGCATAGAGGTCTAGGAATATAGGGCTTCAATTTTTGGCCACGAAAAATTCAATGAAAACGTTATTCCTTGATTCCTTGCTTATCTTGATACCAACCTCAACGAGAACATTGCCTCACTGACTTCATTGGGGTCCTGCAAAAACCTGCATGACTGCAACAATACTCTCGTTATCACTGGAGATTCTCTTTCTTCCACACCGACCTTTCAAGATATCTCCCACCGTTCTATCATCTTCAAACTTGTCTCGAATTCTTGTTATTTTTAACCTTGTTGGTGGTGGTTGCCAAATTCAACCATCCAACATCGTTGTACTTCAACCATATTCTCCTCTTTCGAATAACACTTCAGTATCCACTTACTTCTGATAATCTCACCGCCATTGTTGTTTATAAAGACGTGAAGATCTATGAACGTGTTATATGCTTTTCCAGTGCCTTGTGGATCATACATAGCAAAAACTGTATTTCTGTCTCATTTTGTTGCGGAGAAATATCAGTTCAAAGAGTGTATGTATCAATTTGGGGCACTCTGTACATATCGAAGTAAATTGCTTGCTTTAAAATAGTACAATATGTGGTAAAGAGAGCCAACATTTATTTAGGCAAGCGATAGAGAAAGTAAAACCTCATTTTTGTTTTGAAATCACCAACCTCAAAAACTAGAGTACGGAAGTACAAATTATTATAAGAAAAGTTCATGATCTTAATTTGGTTTCTGATTTATGGAGGCTAGTTTTGGCAGAATCATCTCCTTAATTATCATTTGGTTTTCATATTTTGACATGATGTTATCACACACTTTATCTCCGTTTCAGTTTACTTCCTTCGTCATGTGAAAGATTAATAATTGTATAAGGAAACATTAATTTGTTTCAGGAGAAGTAGATGCCAAGGACCTTTGTAGGAGGTTGATGTTGGATGTGGTGACGTTAGGGCTGTACGGTATACGCAGCAGTTCTCTGAAAGACCCCAACAGCGAATTCAGAGTTATGGGGCAGAAACTCCTGGGCTGGACTGACTTTTGGACCAACATGAAAATTATGACGATCGCATTGTTTCCTAAAGCTGCCAGTTTCCTGAATTTGCAGTAAGGCTTCTACAAATAATTACTAATTATTTTTGCTAAGGTGATTAAATTATAAAAGTATGTGGCTAATGAAAACAAAGGTACAAAAAGTAAGGCAAAACTTCCAGGTGTTATGCAAACGTAGAGACTGGAAAGTTCAATGCCATAGCCGGGATTTGAACCACGGATCTTCTGGTATCCGTCCAGCCGCTCTACCATTGAGCTACTATGGCTAACGTGCCAATATGATATTAAATTCTCCAAACGACTCGTATTTTCCCGTAAACCACATAGGAGTTCTCATAACACATTAGACAGCTACCTTAATGGCGACTTACAACATGTAAGTACTCTAAGGCCCGGGATTTATAGTTAACTACTATTAGGTCAATTAATGGAAGTTAATTGTTCTTTCACACTGGCCGTGTGTAGGCTAAATTCTGAAAACTTAGAGTCAGACTGAAAAATTCAATGCCATAATCGGAATTTGAACCACGGATCTTCTGGTTTCCATCCAGCCGCTCTACCATTGAGCTACTATTGCCAACGTGCCGATATGACATTAAATTCTCCAACTGACTCTTATTTTCCCGATAAACCCGGTAAACCAGGTGTTATTTCACATTCTTTTATCATATATTACTAGATATATAAACCATTCCTTACAAAATATATTTACAGTACATATTTTGACAAGGTAATTGGAAAGTTCGAATCATTAATTGGCAATGTCATATACCATAAAAAGTTATTTAAAATAAATTTAATGTTTTAAAATACCCACAATTTTATTTAGTATGTTCTCGTCTGTCACTTAATATTTACTAGATATGCACCATCATGTAAAATTCATCCCAAATGAAGAGGCCCTCACTGGTTTTTTCAGAAATTTTAAAATGCATATTTTAAGTGTCATGTTTTTATTATATGATTTAATCAAAATTAAGAAGTCCTTTTGAGAAAGTAAAAAAATAAGGAAATCTTTTCCACGTAAAAATTAATTCAAAAGAAGGACAATTTTTTCCAAATTCGTGTCATATCCTTAAAGTTGCTGAACCTAAATAATAAGTTTAAGCGAATAAACCTAAAAAATATGGTTCAAATCTCATAAACAAATATCCCGATGCAATAAACGGTTTTATTTAATTATACAACGTTTTGCATTTCAATTTTAGCTTTACATACGGCCGAAAGCTATATGCCTTACCTTTAAATATTTTGAATCAATTATTTGTATAGGAATGCCACATTGTGATCAGCATGTAGGTCTCCAGCCTTCCCCAACCCTTAAAACCACTATGTAATGCGGGTGGCCGGACTTTACGGCGAGATAGCCCTTATAGAATAGAAGCATCTTGGAGAACAAAATAACGGAATGTGTAATGTTTAACGCCCGCTTTTACTACACACGGCTCCGCAGGCGGTGACACTGATGATGCATGAGATGAAGATGGAGCACCGGTGGAATGAGATGGCGGGGGAAACCGGAGGTCCCGGAGAAAATCCGCCCCAACGCCGTGTTGTCCACCACAAATCTCACTTTGCGGTCGCCTGGGATCGAACCCGGGCCGCCTTGGTGAGAGCCAAGCGGTCTAACCACTGAGCCACGGCGTGGACTGAGCCACGGCGTGGCCAACATTAAAAAAAAAATAAGGGAATGGTTGAAACCTCGTAATCTCTCCGTTAGCACTCCTCGCTTAGAACATCATTTCCTCAGCCAAAGTAGAACTGTTACAATAGATTTATTCCTAAAAATTCTGAGCGACAAATACAATCCAATGGAAAATGATCGATAAACGTGAATGAACATTGTAGTTGTGTTTGACATCCATTGTTAAAAATTACGGTATCACAGGTGATGGACGCTGATGGTAATAAAAAGGAATAATTGGGCAAAGGAATTCTAATAACCAAATGTTCTAGGGCTGGCTTTCGATTATCTCCTCAGTATTTGCCAATAGCGAGAACTAGGAGAACATAAAAAGAATCACAGGTCAGTAGGACAGTCCTACAGATCTTCGGTCAAGGAGTCCATGTGTTAATGATCTCAGTTCTCTTGACAGTAAACAGATTAAAACTGCACCTATTGCTTTCGATTACGTTTATTGTAACACTAAATGAGATATAAATTACAAGTGCCTTTAATAAATTACCACTAAAAATAAATACTGACTTTAAAGTACACACTATTATTTCAAATTCTTTTGGACTAAACGATTTATTCGCATCATTTTTACTTCATTTCAGATTTTTCAGCAAAGAACTACAGATATTTTTCAGACGAGTTATCAGAGAAGCCATTGATTACAGAAGAAAAAACAATGACGTACGAAATGATTTTCTACAGGTAATGCTGAACCTTCAACAAAGACTTGCCAGTGGAAATGAAAGTGATCCAGCTTTAGCAAAGATCAGTTAAGTTATCCTAATTTCAAGCATTTTTAAAAACGAATGGGTATTCAGTTGAGAGAAAGCGTAACATATAGGGGAACATGGGACATATCGGGGTAGTGAGGCAGAACGGGGTATACGTGTTTTCTTTCTAGTAGGTGGCACAATCTACCGGAATCTGTCAAAACAACGGCATTTCAATCATAGCTGCAAGTACACGTCAGTTGCCTGCCATAACAGAGTCTGTAGTGTGTGAGTTGTGTGTTGGATAGAGTTTGAAGCAATTTTTACAAGATTTGTGATCTCTTTCAAGGCATGTAAGTACATCATATCTACATTTAAATAAAAACAATAATTACTATGGAATATAACACTTAATTTACTCATAAATCCATGTTTTTCGCTAAGTTATCTTTGAATATCGAACCATTGACAAGCATTAATCTAAGCTTGTGTTTACAGGGCAATAGGGGTGGGTCATAACAGGGTACTGCCCCATTATGCCCCTGGTGTAAAACTCTTTCTGTGTTATTCATATGATTGACTACTCATGTTTCATGTGATTTCGGGATAGTGCGTAATTACGTAAAAAACTCACAGAGGCAAGAGTAGTCTTTAGTCTCAATGGACAGGGCTGTGAATACTGTAATTGATTGTTCAATGGGGTGCAAAAGGGTGGCTAGTCAATTTCAAGTGCCCCAAACAACTCTTGAACGCTACGTTAGTAAGAAACTAGATAATCCTGATTATGTTGTTAAAAATGTTCTCACAGGCTGCAGCCGCAGGATGTTTCTTTCATGAAACCACTAATCAAATATTATGAGGATGAAATTCGCTCCTTCGTTAGGTCTAATCCTGGAAAAGTCGAGACACTGTTTCAGGTTGCATCATTGTTTGGTGCCAGTTATAGGCGAGCCTCAACAATGAGCACGGCAGTCAATGGGTTTCGTGAAACAGGAATATGGTCTGTGAACATCAGTGTGTTTGATGATGCTGATTTCCCACCGTCCAAAACGATAGATATTGAGATTTCTTCTGGAGTTCCTGATGATGTTAATTCTTCAACTTCTGAGATGTCCGTAGTCTCTGGTTCACCTATGGGGAGAGAAAACATTGAGATGCCAGGCTGCCCAGAAAATTTCACACCTATTTCAAAGGTAGATCAGAAAAACAAGAGAGTTTGGAAAAACAGGGGGAAAAGTACAATACTGACAACATCCCCTTATAAAGAAGTGCTATTGAATGCGGAACAAGGAAAAAAATGAATAAAAGACCTATAAAAAGGCGTCAATCTCTGCCAGAAACCGAAACAAAACGGGAATCATCGAAAGTTAGGCTTAGATGACCTCACCCTCCTGTGATCAAACGTTCCAGAAGTCATTCGTCTGCTGGTAACAGTAAAGAAGTGGCAAAATACGACGAAGATGATTGTCTTTGCTGCCACGATTATTCAGAAGGAGGGTGGATTAGATATCCGTGCTGCCTACAGTGGGCTCATAATTCTTGTGCAGGTGTCGAAAGTGATGATGATGTTGTACGTATATGTGCATATTGTGAGGTGTGAACTAATTGTAAAAAAACTGATCAAAAATTGGTCAATGGAATAATACCCCTTACTTCCCCACCTATGGGACAAAACGGGGAAAATGTACTAATTTTGTTTTTTACGTGATAGCTACTCCCATTTGCTGCGAGTGTCTATTTAATTTATGTTTTGCAGGTAATTATTCAATAATAAACACATTCACATTACCAAAACACAATTTCTAAATGTTCAAATTTAAAATACAGATGTAAAAATATTAAGTACCCTGTCCTGCCGCATGTTCCCCTATAATGAGGTATTAAAAACTGTCAATGTACAAAAAGTTTGCTAATGCAAGTTGAAATAAAATTTTGTCCAATTCTTATAGTTTCCTAATTATATATAAGGTCCACATCTCAGGTTAAATACACAATATGTTAGAGGTAATTATAATATCCTGGCTTTTCATCCATGCTGCCATGAACGAATTGTTCATTGTGGGTCTCAAATATATATTTGCTAATGCATTGCTGTTCAATACTGAATGAATAGGGTGTTAGAGAATTAAGGGTCCAATGTTGATCCAAATATGGCGAGAATCCCAACTTTATATAGCAATGCATACTATCCCGAGGGCATCTAAGTGGCTATTAGAAAAGAGGAATATTTTAAAACTATGTTTTCAACTTCACGAAATAACATCGAAATATCTTCTTTCTTCTAGGAATTTCAGATGACGATATTGCAGATCAAGCACTTGGATTTTTTCCTGATGGGTTCGAGACATCCTCTTTGACCCTCAGTTTTGCATTATACGAACTAGCACTCAACCCCGAAATTCAAGAAAAATTGAGGAGAGAAGTGCAAGATGTAGTTAAAAGATATGATGGTCAGGTTACGTTTGAAAGCATACAAGATATGCATTTTCTCAGCATGGTACTTTCAGGTGAGGACTTTGTACGATCAAGGCATATTTTGCCAAGCTATTACTTTGTTCCTACTCCTTATGTATCCCTTCCACTGTTTTTAAAACACCTGATAAGTTAATAAGGATGCATATAAAGCGTTATGCTTTTCTCCACAGATATGCCACGCTAAAAAATGAATTGTGAAACAATATGTAGATATTAGACATTTTGGAGAACATTACGATGTTTAAATACTTTATCGAGTGCAATAACAAGAAATTTAGTTAATGGGCTTCTACAGCTACACTCCTGGAAATTGAAATAAGAACACCGTGAATTCATTTTCCCAGGAAGGGAAAACTTTATTGACACATTCCTGGGGTCAGATATATCACATGATCACACTGACAGAACCATAGGCACAGAGACACAGGCAACAGAGCATGCACAAAGTCGGCACTAGTACCGTGTATATCCACCTTTCGCAGCAATGCAGGCTGCTATTCTCCCATGGAGATGATCGTAGAGATGCTGGATGTAGTCCTGTGGAATGGCTTGCCATGCCATTTCCAGCTGGCGCCTCAGTTGGACCAGCGTTCGTGCTGGACGTGCAGACCGCGTGAGACGACGTCTCATCCAGTCCCAAACATGCTCAATGGGGAACAGATCTGGAGATCTTGCTGGCCAGGGTAGTTGACTTACACCTTCTAGACCGCGTTGGGTGGCACGGGATACATGCGGACGTGCATTGTCCTGTTGGAACAGCAGGAGATCGCTCCCCACACCATGATGCCGGGTGTTGGCCCTGCGTGCCTCGGTCTTATGCAGTCATGATCGTGGCGCTCACCTGCACGGCGCCAAACACGCATACGACCATCATTGGAACCAAGGCAGAAGCGACTCTCATCGCTGAAGACGACACGTCTCCATTCGTCCCTCCATTCACGCCTGTCGCGACACCACTGGAGGCGAGCTGCACGATGTTGGGGCGTGAGCGGAAGACGGCCTAACGGTGCGCGGGACCATAGCCCAGATTAATGGAGACGGTTGCGAATGGTCCTCGCCGATACCCCAGGAGCAACAGTGTCCCTAATTTGCTAGGAAGTGGCGGTGCGGTCCCCTACGGCACTGCGTAGGATCCGACGGTCTTGGCGTGCGTCCGTGCGTCGCTGCGGTCCAGTCCCAGGTCGACGGGTACGTGCACCTTCCGTCGAACACTGGTGACAACATCGATGTACTGTGGAGACCTCACGCCCCACGTGTTGAGCATTTCGGCGGTACGTCCACCCAGCCTCCCGCATGCCCACTATACGCCCTCGCTCAAAGTCCGTCAACTGCACATACAGTTCACGTCCACGCTGTCGCGGCATGCTACCAGTGTTAAAGACTGCGCTGGAGCTCCATATGCCACGGCAAACTGGCTGACACTGACGGCGGCTGTGCCCAAACGCTGCGCAGCTAGCGCCATTCGACGGCCAACACCGTGGTTCCTGGTGTGTCCGCTGTGCCGTGCGTGTGATCATTGCTTGTACAGCCCTCTCGCAGTGTCCGGAGCAAGTATGGTGGGTCTGACACACCGGCGTCAATGTGTTCTTATTTCCATTTCCAGGAGTGTATATTAAATAATATTCTTTATTAAAGTGAACCATAATTATGGAAGTGAACGTTTTAGAACAAATGAAACCACGCAATTATTATTATTTATTATTAAATTAAATAGCTTTTCTGCATTTTAGTGTATCAGTGTTTCATTTCGTTGAACTGTGCAGCATTTTACTTTTATATTCATATTAATATCTTTGTCAGAAGTTTGTAAGTTTATGTGTTAATTATGTTACTTGTACGCGTGGTAGAGTATAGTGACCTTAATTCATCACTTAACTGCCACAGGCTAAATAAATGAATGAATAAATAAGCATGAAAGTGAAAGTGAAAAACCATTTT
>CM060955.1:144230775-144290775 GCA_030765055.1 Mantis religiosa | reverse complement strand
CACGTGACATTTTCGAGCCGTTCTGCTGTAAATATGTTTACAACTCTTGCTTCAATCCAGGAAAAGATTACTTAATTACAATAACAAGGGGTAAGAGTCCACAGTAATCAGCTAGACGTCTATTACTCTTCCTATAAGAGATAGATATTTCTGTATTTTCTCTATAATATGACATATGTTTACTCTCCAAAATGGCAGAAAAATATTTATGTAATACATTGTTTAATCGATGATAGTTAACTGTAATGCAATTGTGTTACATTCGGAATTTTACCCCTTGGCATTGGAGTAAAGGTCATGACATTACAGCATAATAAAACAGTGATTAAGAAAACAGTTTAATACATTGAGATATCACTACCTGAATACAAAATAGAACATAATTTTGGCAAATACTAAAACTGTTGACAGAAATAATCCCAGTCTTAGTTGGAAAAAATAAACTTAAGTAATTGCCTTTCTGGCGATTACAACATATCAGACAGATTTGTTGAAAACTTTCGTCCATTTATAAACAATACAAAGCACAAAGGAAAAGAAAAACTTCTCAGATTATGAAGTCCACTGAATTGCTGTAAACCTTTGTCATTGAAGGATAACCACTAACAGAAATCCTTCACATGCTAAAATAGGACCGGAAGCTTTCCTAGCTACCAATATGTTCGAGATCTTGGGAAGCAAGCCAGGGGATAAGACGATTAGAAATCGACGTTTCGGGAGTGTACATCTCTCCCAACATCAGGGCATTTTAATAAATGTATTACTGGATATATCACAAATATAAACTTAGATAAAACACAACGAATAATCGCATCACTCAACAAAAGACTGTTTTCACTAAATTAAATTCCAAGTCAGGAGATGGCGTGAGTGTAGAAAACTAATTGGGTTATAGAAACGTAACTACTTAGCTTGGTGATCAAGCTGTATAGAGTGTGTGTGTGGTGTTTAAGGGCCCGTCGACAACAAGGTCATTTGGGCCATCTGTATAGATATGTGATTCTTAAGTCGACGGATTTCCATCTTAAGGCCGGTTTCTAAGAAATCGAGCATTACGATAAAGCGTGCTTCTCTCGGAGGAAGTGGCCAAAGCCTCCTTAACTCTCCGGTCACAGTAACTGTTACACTTTGTCAAGATGGTCGTCTCCCAAAAGTTGGCCGTATGGTCGTTATCAGAACAATGCTCTGCCAGTCCAATTAATTTTCTATATTCACGCCATTTCCCGCCCTGGCATCATTTAATTTATTGAAAACTGTCTTTTGTTCAGTGATTGTATTATTAGTAGTGTTTTGTCTTTGTTTATATTTGTGTTGCATGCAGTGTTTCGTTTGTAGTTATAACATTTATTAAAATATCCTGATGGTGGGAGAGATGTACGCTCTCGAAACGTCGATTGCTATTTGTCTTTTTACCTGGCTTGTTTCCCAAAATCTCAAACCTTCACGGCCACGCCGTGGCTCAGTGATTAGACCACTTGGCTCTCACCAAGGCGGCCCGGGTTCGATCCCAGGCGACCGCAAAGTGAGATTTGTAGTGGACAACACGGCGTTGGGAAGGGTTTTCTCCGGGACCTCCGGTTTCCCCCGCCATCTCATTCCACCAGTGCCCCATCTTCATCTCATGTATCATCAGTGTCACCGCCTGCGGTGCCGTATGTAGTAAAAGCGGGCGTTAAACACTACACATTTCATTTTTTTTCAAACCTTCACATACTGTACAATTTTCATGTTACTACTAAGAGTAACCCTGTATGCAGTCTTCGGTAGAGGGATCTTATGTGCAAGTTCACACCCAGAACACATTGCATTTTCACTAGAAGCTGGTTCAGTTACCTTACTCGTACTGGAAGATTTCCCTCTCTGGCTATTTAAAGGGAGAGAAAGCTTTCTACTTGCTGTTTCAAGAGTCGTCTTATGTGAAAATGATGTGAGAATTGCACTCATTTTTTGCCTCTGGATATTCTTTTCCTCTGCACTTGCGTTTTACGAGCAGGTACAAGAACGGACGGGGAGTGATAAGAAGTGCTGACTTCTACGTTCCCATTATGCTGTGGAGAATGTTCTACCTAATTACCTTGCCCAGAAGATGATAGCACTGCTAGCTGCTCTACTCGACACTAGTCGTTTTGTTCCTGTGGCTCATTCTCAGAGATTTAATTAATATAGGGAAAAATTACGAAGTAAAACTGGTACGAAATTTTGAATGCATAAGCAAAACATAAGGAGGATTAGGCACACTTAGAAATATGTTTCCATCTCTTATTTTATTTCCTCTCCTCTTTGTTGCACTAATGAGAAATTTAAAATATTCCTTTATATTTTGCATAATATGTACTCAGATTCGAAACATTTTAACCTTACTATTCCTAAATATTTTCCCATTCTCAATATATTCATTTAATTTTGATCTAAAATTGTCCTAACCTTATGCTCTATTGAAAAATCTTTATATTTTTCCAGTAATTCATTCCATCTCCCCTTTTCCATACCACTGCATTCCAAATAGAATGAATGGTATTTATAACATAATTTACTCATTAGTTCATCTCCTTCCATTTTGTTCCTTTTTTGAAAACTTAAATTTATTAACTCTACATATACCCCATGCTCGTCTCTTTGTTACATACCATAATGTGCATTTGTCTCACCTGTTCCACTTTTAAGTATCTTATAAGTTTCTGTATAAGTATTATTAATTACCTTTTTCATTACAACTGCTCAGAATTTCTTTCTTTTCTATATCCCCCACTCTTGTTTTAACTTCCTTCCAGAAACCCTTAGTTTTATTATCTCTTTCTATCCATGTTTTCCATTTATATTTAATCCAAAGCTCCTTTTTCCTCATTTAATCTTGTATAGTCATGCATTGTTTTAGTACATAAGTTTTCTTTCATAAATTCATTATGAACGTATGTACCTTTAAAGGCACAGCGACCAGACTGCTTGTGAGATCTAATTGAAAATTATAGCTGTCATTATTTTGGCAAATGTAGTGCTAGAGCTATTTGATACTCAGATTATGTCGCCAGCAAGGAGACACTTTAATCAATTGTGGCTGACCTCGTATGTACTCTGATTGGTTCAAATAAGTGTTTAGGATCCATCAGGAGGCAGAGGATGACGTAACACTTAACTGGAGTTAACATGGCAAATCAGAGACCCTAACCTAATACTGTTTTATAGCTTGTGCTGCAAGAACAGCCATTTGCATATTATTGCACTTCGTGCCTCAATACTGTGAGCTGCACTCCAAGATTTAAATAGGTAAGTCCTATTGCGCTTTTACTTTATCGTGTAGTAAGTGGGGGAGTACTGATTTACACAAAATACCCGGATGTCACAATTTCACCGGTAGACACTCTGGGTTAAACACGAAATTAATAAGGGTTATGTGTGTGAGGGAGTATCGAAAGCTTTAATTATCACCCTTTGAAAATATTATAGAGAATTTGTGGTGATATGTGGTTGTTGATTCTTCTCTTTGTAGTCACAATCCAGATTTAATATTTTTTCACATCGTTTCTTGGCCTTCCGAATTACTTGATTGCAGAAGTGAGAATTTTTGGACTTAAACCACTCTTCCATTTCATTAATCATGTCATTTTTGTTCTAAATCAGCGGCCATGCAATGGATTCTTGATTTCTGGGAACAAAAGAAGTCACTTGATGCGAGATCGGGTGAATAACGCAAATGTTGCAAGCTCTGAAAGCCATATTCTTTTGTTTTCCAACTTGAGATAAATAAGTTGGAGCATTGTGAACCAGACCTTTGGAGAGCATACTGCATCGTTTCTTCATCAGAGCTGCTCGTGACATTTTCAGAAGATTTCTGTAGTATCTGCAGTGATGGTTTGACCATTGTAAAGATAATTTTTAAGGATGATTCCACGACAGTCCCAAAAAACTGAAAGCATGACCTTACCAACAGACTTTTGTACCTTTGCATTTTGTGACGGGAGGGGGAATCAGCATGCTTCCATTCCATGCTCATGGTTTTTGTCTCTGGATCATACTGATAACTCCACGATTTATCCATGGTGACAGGCGATAAAAAAACAATCTTCATCCTTTTCCAAAAGCATCAACATCTGTACTGAAAGGTAACGCCGAATTAGCTTTTGGAAAGGGGTTAGGATACATGGAACCCGCCGTGCAGACAACTTAGAAATCTGCAGTTCGTCATGACATGACCATAAATAAGATGTGTCTCATTTATGATCATTTGGATAGTTACTCGTCTGGCTTACAGGTATACACACTTCACTTTCTACACTGTGACACCACCATCTGTCAGAGACGGTCTACTAACTCTTGCCTTGACTTTCAGGGACATATGACCAGTTTGAAAATTCCATTTCCACCTCACAATAGTGTCATAAGATGGGCAATAATTACCACAAACATCGGTCATCTTATAATAGATTTCCTGGGAAATTTTGCCCTTCAAATGCACAGAATTTTATCCCACTATGGTCACTTCTAGCACTCAATAACACTGAAAAAATTACATATTCTACCATAAAAACCACCACAAGATAATTAAAACTTAATGATACCACCTCGTATGTGTAAACAGCATAATCTAGAAACACGATTTCCTTTAAATCCAGCAGCTTTTAAAGATTGGACTGAAGATTTTCAACAAAATGTCCTCAACTCAGACTTCCCTTTGGCTGTAAAATGTTGAAAGTTTTTAAGTTTCTCAAAAAATGTTTTAAACGTTTTGATTAGAAGATAGTAAATATTACATACTTTTATGACATTTGAATTGTATACATCAAATTTTCTGCAATACTATTAAAGTCTTCTTAATTTTGGATGACTACTAAACTGTTAAAGGTACCTTCGCAACGTTTTTTATTGTATACGGACATATAAAATATTTTTGGGTTGTAACATTTTGTTATCATAAATCAACTCAGACCTAACTATAAGGTAGAGTTCACATCATTTATTTGACATCTCAAATGAATACTTTATGAACTTCTAAAAAATCTATTTATTACTCCATAACCTTGATTTGTAGTTTGTAGACTTTTATCTGTATACAAACAAAGATAGCAAGTAGGTGAATCTCAATGCCTCAGTCGAACCTAAATTTAAGTCTGAGAATGATAAGAACAGTCACACCACGTCATATCTGGCAAACCTCCATTAGTATTTAATCAAAATCTCCATAATAATACAGCATTGTGCTATCTGCCTTCATAAGGAAGATATCGTGTTTACAACATACAGGTAAAATAGCAATTCTCTTATCTCTTTTTCATGCCATGTATTGTTCCTGAGGTAGATAAACTACATAGGAAAAACAGCCACGTTATCCTTGTTTTTCATAAGCTCTAATATCTCATTTTGTTTCTTTAAAATTGATGAAACTAAATGGAGGATGATAGTATTTGTATTTAGAGCAATCACAGAAACTTCCGAGGCTTTTTTGTTTGCAATTTACGTACTTCAACTTTTCATGTCATATCGGGCGATGAATGGAACGGGTGAGATGATGCTCAAATGGCCCCAGAGTCCATGGAGCTTAGAGTTACCCGACATTTGTTTTTAGGGTAAGGAAAACCCCGGAAAAAACCTTATCCAGGTAACTCACCCTGACCGAGATTCGAACTCGGGACGTCTTCAACATGAGGCAGACGTGCTACCATCTACGCTACCGAGGCGGGCAAATCCGAGGCTTTTGATAATTCTACTTGGAGACTAATGTTTTTCCAGTTATTACCCAAAATTAACCTTAATTAAAGGCAAGATATTTTGCTACTGATGGAATGCTTTTCATTTGCTTTAGTCCTATTGTTAAGTCCATTTGGTCATATCAGATGATGAATGAAATTAGTGAAATGATGTTCAAATGAGCCCAAGGTCCATGTAGCTTAGAATTAACCGAAATTTCTCTTTCAGAATAAGGTGAAATCGTTGAAAAATCATATCTAGGTAAATGGCTGTGACCAAGATTCAAATTCGGGACCTCTTGGACATTTAGGAAGACACGCTACCTCTACGCTACCGAGGCAGGCATGGATGACAATGGAAAGATAGAGTCTGACTGAAAAACTCAATGCCATAGCCGGGATTTGAACCACGGATCTTCGGGTTGCCGTCCAGCCGCTCTAACCCTTGAGCTACCATGGCCAGCGTGCCGACATGTCATTAAATTCTCCATCTGACTCCTGTTTTTCCCGGTAAACCACTTAGGAGCTCTCATAAACACATGAGACAACTACCTTAATGGCGACTTACAACATGTAAGTACCTTAAGACCCGGACTTTATAGTTAACCACTATTAGGTCAATTAAATGGAAATTAACTGTTGTTTTACAATGGCCGTGTGTAGGCTAAAGTAATAAGAGATAGAGTCAGACTGAAAAATTCAATGCCACAGCCGGAATTTGAACCGCGGATCTTCTTGGTTGCCGTCCAGCCGCTCTAACCCTTGAGCTACTATGGCCAAAATGCCGACATGACATTAAATTCTCCAACTGACTCGTGTTTTTCCCGGCAAACCACTTAGGAGTTGTCATAAACACATGAGACATCTACCTTAATGGCGACTTACAACATGTAAGTACTTAAAGACCCGGACTTTATAGTTCGGACCACTATTAGGTCAATTAAATAGAAATTAATTGTTGTTTTAAATGACCGTGTGTAGGCTAAAGTAATAAAAGATAGAGTCAGACTGAAAAATTCAATGCTATAGCCGGGATTTGAACCACGGCTCTTCAGGTTGCCGCCCAGCCGCTTTAACCCTTGAGCTACCATGGCCAACGTGCCGAAAAAACAAGAGTCAGATGGAGAATACAATGTCATGACGGCACGTTGTACATGGTAGTTCAAGGGTAAGAGCGGCTGAACGGCAACCAGACGATCCCTGGTTCAAATCCCGGCTATGGCATTGCATTTTTCAGTCAAACTCCCTCTTTCCATACCTTAGCTTACACACGGCCAGTGTGAAAGAACAATTAATTTCCATGGATGGCAATTTTATACTAAATTCAACACAGTTGCTCTTCACTTATAATGACTATTACGCACAATAAAATTCCAATTTTACTCTCCGGGATCACTGTTTAATTTTAAACAGCTATTAAGGCCCCCAGAACTTCTCTATATGTGTGATGTATTAAAACCCATTGTTTATGTTACTGTAATTTTGAACATCCCACAACTCAGAGCATCTTTAACATTGCCAAACCCTCAAAATCATTAAAATTTCTAAAGTTATTAATGTAGAAACTGAGCCAAAATTTTTCAGTTTTAAACATAGATGATACAAATTTGAATCAAGTACGAGGGCTGTTCAATAAAGAATGATCACAATTCTTTTTGACAACGTACCTTTACTCATCCTCATAATTTTGATGGTCCTTCTCAAAACAGTCTCCCCTGAATGCGATGCACTTGTCCCAGCATTTCTGTCAGTCTTCAAAGACATTTGAATTGTAACAATTGTTTGAGATATCCTTCAAAATCCCCTCCGCAGCCTTCACCACTGCTTCTAATGATGGACAATGCCTCCCACGAAGACGTTTCTTCAAGTTAGGGAATAGAAAAATGTCAGATAGGGCTAAATCCGGACTATAGGGAGGTGAGGGATGCACTTCACGTTGATTTTTGCAAAGATATTCAACAACAACATTGGCTATATGCGGTTACGCATTATCGTGGTGCAACATTCAGCCTTCTTCACGGAAATGTGGTCTTTTGCGCCTGATTTGAACTTGCAATGTTTTCAGGACATCCCTGTAGTATTGTCCAGTTACTGATGTGTGTTCAGGTACAACATGCTGATAAACCATTCCATGAATATCAAAGAATGAGATGACCATAACTTTCCCAGCAGAAGCAACCACTTTTGCTTTTTGGTGGTTGGTGATGAAGGAGATTTCTACACTGAGCTTTGCTGTTTGCTCTCAGGATCAAACTGATATAGCCAAGTTTCATCATCAGTGATTACGTTTGAAAGAAACTCCGGATCTTCCTCTAACATCAGCTTTAACTCCATGTTACCTCCACTGCCGCGGTAGGCGATACTGAACATGCCTGAACTCACCTCGTTCACACAGGCGGGAACCAGGAGTAAAAACAATGAAACTACTACGGCGTGTTTGCTTCACATTAAGCTAACAGTCGTAATTTTAGTACGAAAAATTATGACAGTAAAAAAATGACGATCATTCTTTATTGAACAGTCCACGTATTTCAGGTAGTTATTCAAGGATTTTAAGGTATGTGTGCTGCAATGTTGAGTTTCCTTACATATAAGAAGAACGAATTGGAAAGCAATAGTCAGGTTAAAATAAGACCTTCAACTTTCCTGGCAACATTTTCTGGAGACGACCATCTTAGCAAAAATGCAACAGTTACTGAGCGCGGAGAGTTAAGGAGACTTTGGCCATTTCCTCCGACAGGAGCAGGCTTAATCGTGATGCTGGATTTTAGTTCAGCTCCTCTTGGAAACTGGCCTTAAATGGAAATCCATCGACTTAAGAAGAACTGATCTATACAGTTTGATCATCAAGTTAAGTAGTTACGTTTCTTTGACCCAAATAATTTTCTACACTCACGCCATCTCCTGACCTGCCATTTAATTTACTGAAACAGTCTTTTGTTCAGTGATGCGAGTATTGATACTGTTTTGTCTTTGTTGACATTTGTGTAATATCCAGTGTGGTTATAGCACTTCTTAGAATATCATAATGATGGCAGAGATGTACGCTCCAGAAACGTCGATTTTTAATCGTCTTTTCAACAGGCTTGTTTCTCAAGAAGATCTTGAACTACTCAGTTTGTAAATCCTCCGTATATGTACCGCCGGTAATCACAATTTGATGCTGCAGTAAATCTCCAATTATATTTTACAATTAATTAAATTAAAATTAATTAAAAGATTAACTTGTGTTTTTTTTTTCCTAAATTGTATTACAATTTTAACTTACATGGTCAATTCAAGAGTTTTGACTTCAGAAACACATAATGGTGTAACTATTTGATTAATTTAGACTTGCTTAATATTAGATTTCTCAACACATAATATTAATAAATCACATTCCAGGCTTTGCCGGGGAATAACTGCGTTAACTCCTCTCCCCAAAAATTCCCACTCCAGACAAGAATCAATGCTGGGACCTCTCGCCTAAGAAAGCAGAGCGCGATCACAGCTAGAATCAGTCTAACCTATATTTGTGCCAGGTATTTGAGGTAGAAAACTTTTCTATGTATTACTTTAAAGCCAAAGCTTTCAACTGTCTATGTACTGCATAGGTATAGGAGTGATCAGAAGCTTTAACTGCATTACAAATTTACTCCAGAACACTACAAAATTACTACAGGTAGATGAATTTGAATACCTACCAGGTTTGATTAAAATAGTAACATTTGTAATTTATGTAAATCAATCTGAAGCATAAAATATCTTTTATATTATAAATTCATAACTTTCTTCAGTATGGACTTTATTTTTACCACTTTTTATTAGGCAATTTTACCCACCGCCGAGTTCAGTAGAATATATAGAGATTTTCTTTATTTTATGGATATCATTTGTATTCCACACTAGCTCTGGGTAAGTCAGTGTCTAATTTGCTTGAACACCGTATTAAATAAAGGTCATGGCGGGGGGAGAGGAGAGGGTTTTCACCTGCGTGACCGGAAGACATGTTTCGTAACGTACATCAGTCATACTAGTACGTCACTCAAAAATTAACACAAATTGGTTTTATACTCAGGAGCGGAAGAAAATGGGGGTAGAACAAAATAATTAGTGGAGTGGTAGAAGCAGTAGGTGATGGGACACTGGTGGTTTTAGTTTTTCCTTACCAACCTAAACCTGCATATTGTAAAAACGTTTCCAAACCGTGTTTCCATCCGTTTTTGGATACAAATATTTCAAACGATTTTTAAACAGTATTCCTATAAGATTGACACTTGAAATTTCAAACAGATTATAATGAGCTACCAATGCATTAATAACTCACTTTCAGAAGATACCTCCTCTACAAACTACCCTTTGCATGGAACAATTTTCGAAAAGTTTTATGTTCTCAGAACTGTCTCAAGTATTTGTATTAAAATATTACATGATTAAGACATTTTATGACAAATAATTCCATAAATTCCTAGAACTAGTCTTTGGAGTTCTTTGCATCATACAACACAATCAAGATTTTAAACTCGTAGTACTAATTATTTAAATTAAAAGTGCAATTTTTAAAATATACTACGTTTTTGAAAAGAAATAAAAAGTATAAAGTGATTTATCTTGTGGAAATATAGAGTCAGACTGAAAAATTCAATGCCATAGCCGGGATTTGAACCACGGATCTATTGGTTGCCGTCCAGCCACTCTAAACCTTGAGCTACTATGGCCAACGTGCCGACATGGCATTAAATTCTCCAACCGACTCCAGTTTTTCCCGGTAAATCACTTAGGAGTTCTCATAAACACATGAGACAACTACCTTAATGACGACTTACAACGTGTAAGTACTTTTGGGACCGGGCTTTAGAGTTAGAGTGGCTGGACGGCAATCAGAAGATCCGTGGTTCAAATCCCGGCTATGGCATTGAATTTTTTAGTCTGACTGTATCTTTCCATACTTTAGTCTACATATGGCCAGTGTAAAAAACAATTAATTTCCATTAATTGACCTAATAGTGGTTAACTATAAAGCCCGGGTCTTAAAGTACTTACGGTATAGTAAGTCGCCATTAAGCTAGTTGTCTCATGTGTTTATGAGAAATCCTAAGTGATTTACCGGGAAAAACTGGAGTCGGTTGGGGAATTTAATGTCATATCGGCACGTTGGCCATAGTAGCGCAGGGGTTAGAGCGGCTGGACGGCAACCAGAAGATCCGTGGTTCAAATCCCGGCTATGACATTGAATTTTTCAGTCTGACTCTATCTTACCATACTTTAGCCTACACACGGCCAGTGTGAAGGAACAATTGATTTCTCTTATTGTTTTTCCTTGATTTTTCTCTTAAATCATTCAATATTTTTGCAGGTTTTAAGAATTTACAATAAAAATTTCTGGACAATCTTTCTGGGGTTAGGAAAAATGATTTTATATTCGTAATCCATATTAAAGGCCATGTTTTTAAAATTCTAACTTATATTTTATTCAAGTTATAAGCATTGTTCAATGCTCCTGACTAATTACGTGTATATGGTTTATATAATCAATTTTATTTCAAAACAGTCTGTAGCTTGAATACGATGAAGTTGTGTGTGTATTTCCATTGTCGAAGTAGGAATTCCCTTTCCATTTGTTTGCCTACAGATATTCAACAATATACTTAACCATTCAAATAGTATTCAATCAGTTTTACATAAAGGACTTTGGCGATCTTATTTGCGTTTGGTTGTAATCCTTCTACTCCTCAGGGAGAAGCCTTGCTTTAATGATTCCACTGTTGGAATCGCCGTTGTTTGAACTGCCTTCGTTGGAAAGCAAATTTGCAGATAGGCCGACGAGAAAGACATATGACCTAGAGCGACAGTCCATTGAGGCTTCTTGTAAGGATCAGAACAGCAAGCGGGTCAAATAACAAGTTACAAAGTTTCCTGAAAGACAAAGGCAACAATTATTTTTATTAACAGCCATAACAGCAAAAAGCAAAAGTAACTATGGACTTACAGCTGCGATATAGTTTTGATTTTCATTGCTTTACCGTCTATTCGCATTTTATATTTAATCGTTGAAAATTCTAATTCCACAATTACTCTAAATAGATAGAAACGATATACCAGGTGGACCAACTGCTCCGTCTTTCAGGTAAGCAGATATTCCTTCCTACGCCAGAACAGTTGCATAATGCAATGGGGTAAATCCAGTTTAAAGGATGGAAGTGGCGTGTACGAATTTTGTTCTACAGCTAGCTTTGTGAGGCAGTTCCCAATCGTGAACTGGCGTATGTATTTCGTGATAATAGACAAGAACAGCGTAACCCACAGAAAAAGTCTTAGTATTTATATTAAAATCATTAATTAATGTTTTTTTTCCTCGAGAGAATAAGCTCATTCTTTAGATTGGCAAATTAATGAACAATTTTTATTTGACTTAACCGCAATTACCCATAGTTTTTTACATTTTCCACTACTTACAGCTTTTAGAGAAAGTATAAGCGGCTAAACACTAAACTACTGCTTTAAAGGATGCCATGGTAAGATTTTAAAGAAAACGCCGGAGTCTGAAGTACTTTTCACACACACACACACACACACACACACACACACACACACACACACACACACACACACACACACACACACACACACACACACACACACACACACATACACACACATACACACATATAGCAAATTTTAAATTTATCGATGTCTCTAACAATTTGTGTCAGAAAACCACATGTTTAAGCTATTTTCTAAAAAAATAGAATATTTATCTTGAATTTACTGAGAGTAGCATCTGTCGTGGTGCATATTCTCCCACATAACTAGTAAACCTGTGATCATTCACAGAGTACGGAATTTCAAGTCCCATATAGCGACAAGTTCTTATAGTATATAATCAACATTTAAGGCTACTGAAATGTAAATCTGTTACAATAAAGATTAATTGATCTGTTTGTACTATACCCACAAGAAAATAAATAAAGAAAACAATTTATTATGTTTTTCAAATGGGACGATCTGCAGCGAATGAGATGCATTCGAGTGCTTACCGTTGCCACCCCGTTAGCCCATTTTTTTCACTTCCCCCCTCTCGCTTGCACACTTTCTTAGAGTATGCAAGTCTCCCTGACACTAGACGTAGGGAAGCCTAAACGTTTATGATAATGTAGTTGTTAAAATCAAAGCTGGAACAAGCATATTCGCATCTAGGTGCTATAATTACAGTTTATAAATTATGTTTTTCCAATCCATTGGAACTGTCAATGTCTCTTCCATATATCTGACAGTGTTTCTTATATAAACGAAAATTCGTTATTGTCACTATTTATCATCTAATTTTGTAAATTTATAATGATAGGCTCCAAAATTTCGTCATGTGTTATTTCTTTTCAAAAGTCGTTTTCTTGTAGTTTTTATTCAAATTTCACGCAGTTTTCCCAAACTTGTGTTACCTTGCCAATTTCTTCGTGAGCAAGGAGTCCAAGTTCACTTGTTCGAAGCAATGATAAACATATCATGTGACGCCTCACATTCCCCAGATGCAGTATTCCACACGCTAACAGGAAGTGAGCTGTTTTTTAACACATGTCAATAGATTAGCGCAAATAGTATTTATTGGAGATGGATTTACTTGGAGCACGGGCCGCGCCGTGGCTCAGTGGTTAGACCGCTTGGCTCTCACCAAGGCGGCCCGGGTTCAATCCCAGGCGACCGCAAAGTGAGATTTGTGGTGGACAACACGGTGCTGGGGCGGGTTTTCTCCGGGACCTCCGGTTTCCCCCATCTCATTCCACCGGTGCTCCATCTTCATCTCATGTATCATCAGTGTCACCGCCTGCGGTGCCGTATGTAGTAAAAGCGGGCGTTAAACACTACACATTTCATTTTATTACTTGGAGCTCTTACACCCCACTTACGGAGGAATTAAATATGACAGCCCGCAGGATTCCGATTGATTGTTGATCTGGCGGCGTTCAAGAAAAAACATTTCATTGGAAACTTGTAGTAGATATTTATCTGTATTAACTTCAAACAGAGGAATAAATTTGTGTATTTTCTGTTGCATAAGAGAAAACTGAAGGCCATATGAATGTAATATAAAACAGTTTCAAATTGTGAGTCTAGAACACGAATTTCTTCTAATACACTGGGTAACAAAGTAATTTTTGAATGTTTCTAGCACTTCATGAGGCAATTAATACTAATTTTGGGTTGAGAAAAACAAATATGACAAAGAAAAATATTTATTAGCTCTAGTTTCTATGATATACACAAGGTGGAAGTATGACGTATTAACGGATTGAAAGAAAAGGATACATTTTAATTATATACATATTAACAACAATGAAAGTGCATTTGATTTTTTAGCTGTTAATTGCATGCTAAGAGTTCTAAATTGCTGGAAAAATACTTCTCTGATAGTCGTGTCTGGAGAGAATCATGTGGTGGCCTATTGACTTCGTCATCTTTTAACTTGCCTCTTGTGATGGAATTCCACAGAATCCCTATACAAAGACCAACAGGAATCCGCAAGCATTACTTCATTCAAACGGTCCTGATATATTTATTCCATAACAGAAATGTCCTGATGGAATCTCTCCCTATGTTCATCACTAACAGCTCCACAACTAGGAGGGAAAAAGTCTAGGTGGGAGTGGAGAAAATGGATCTTAAGGGACATGTTGCATCTAAGGTTAGGGTATTTGTGCAGGAGCACTGTCACCAAGTGCTTGTAGTTGTCATCACTTTTGTTGCCTAAAAATCCATGAACAACACACTTGAAGGCTTCCCAAGCTTCCTTTTCTTTCCCCTCCAAAATTTGGTCAAATGCAGGATCCTTTACAAGTTCTCTTATTTGTGGTCCAAAAAATGCATTCCTTAACTTTTGCATCGCTTAGTTTCCAAAATTTCTCTCTTATTGTGTTTTTTTATTTGACAGGTGTGTCAATTCCAAAAAAAAAAAAAAAAAAAATCCCCGAAATTTACAATTCTCACTCTAAAGAATGAAATGTCACTTTATCTTCAAAACAAGAGCTAATCTATCATTTTTACGGTGATTTTTGAATTCAGCAGATGGATTCACTACTTTTAAGCCCGAAACATTGTAATTGTTGCGTAGTGTTATTTATCCTCAAATGTGTTTCGCCTTGATAGCAAGATGGTAGCGTGTCTGGCTCACGTTCAAGAGGTCCCGAGTTCGAATCTCGGCAAGGCAGAGTTATTTGTTAAGACTTTTTCTGGGTTTTCCCCTTATCCTGAAAATGAATGTCAGGTTGGTTTAAGCTCTGTGGACCTTGGACTCATTTGAACATCATTTCATTCACTGTCCGATATATTATGACTTAACTTTGGAGGACATAAGTTGGGAAAGAAAGGTCTTCAAATGTTGACCAGCTGCTCCCAAATAGAATATCTCGTAAAACACTCTCGATGCAAGAATCCTTGTGATTTCTTGCATAACGTTTTAAGAGTTAGTACAGGAAATGTGTTTATTAATGTACTTTTATAATACAGTCCTGATGATTATTTCAGGCGATGTTAGAAACATGGTGGCTCATTGCAGTGGCTGTGGTAACGGCCGTTTTGTATCTCTACATCAACTGGAGTTTCAACTATTGGAAGAAGAGAGGAGTACCTTATATTGAACCAGTAACGTTCTTTGGCAACTTCAAGGATGTGATGCTGGGTAAAAGATCTATGGGCGACCTCTTTGAGGAGATATACTGGTATGTAGCTATTGATCTACAAAATATAACAGCATTTATTCTATTTGGTCAGGCACAAAGGTATTCAAAGTAATTGCATTTTCGGGAATCTGGTAATACTGGTACTTTAGCAAAAATAGACTATAAATGTCAAACTATGCAGACACTTAAAGTTTCAAGAGAGAGGTGATATAGCTTGTTTAGCTAATCAGTGCAACAATTTGCACGCAGAGACGTCAAATTTTGGAGAAAACGTATGTGTGTTTAACAAATGTTTATGTAGTAAAATGTTTTCTACGTTTTAAGCTTACCAATGATGCAAAACTCATTCACAATGAAGAGGGCATCAAGACTATTACTAGAAATTTCAATCTGTATGTTCCAGTTGTCATGGAAATATTTTAAATGTATGTACTTTTCAAACTCCACATTAATTTTTTGTTTTAAACTTTAATCATTATGAATCATTTGACATATATAGAATAGTTTGGGGCGGGGAAAATTCTTGAAAATGTTCCGGTCACAACGTTTGAATATTATAACTTAAAAAGTCAGATGTTTGGTACTTGACCGACTTTATATATGTAAATTATGCTGTTCAGGCAGACACTGTTTTTCTTTAAAATGCTTCTCTTGGATTAAGCGTATCTTAAAACGTACATTTGAAATCAAATACCGGTATCAACTTTATTGGCTGAGTGTAATACTCTCACTATCTAATATGTAACGAGTAGAGAAATCAATCTTCCTGGCATCTGAATATTTAAAGTACAACTTTTTCGAATTTAATAATTTGTTACTTCTTCATAGACACGAAATTATAATCTAATTACGTAGTGAAACCAGCAGTAAATAACTGACTGGCAGTGTAATATGTTCCTTTTTTTCTTTTTTTCTTTTTTTTTTTTTTTTTTTTTTGCTTGTTCCATTTATATCCCGCCTATAACTGCTATGGTCATATTGGCGGCCGTTCTCCTTTGGAACATACCGAAGGTTTTAACTCGTTATCTTTGGTTTTTGGTGTTTAATCATTAGATCACGCACACATTCACACTCTCATTCATACTTCCAGACTATGGGGAATTATCTTGGTCGCAGAAAAATCCCCACCCCCTCCGCCGGGATTCGAACCCGGGACCCCCAGCACGGCAGGCAGGTGCTCTACCGACTGAGCTACGGGGCCAGCCTCTTCCGTTTTGATTTATATTAATTTAGCTAGTGAAAGGTAGCCAGGATCTCAGCTAACCTATAAGGTAATTCCAATTCTTATAGCTTATTATCTTTGCAAACTATAAACTATTTCTTTATTTGAATTTAATTTAATGCATTCCTATTTATTTAATTATTACATAATTAGTGTCTTAAATGCAAATTTCAGTTAATTGTTGACTTCATAAAATTGTTCTGTCCCACCTTAAAATTTTCTCAACGTATCAGATCGTAACCTTTTAGTCTAAGCACCTTTTATCACATTAATAACCTTCACAATTTATCACATAATAACTCTTGCACTTTTATAAAATTTTATCTCACTGTTTAACTTATTAAACACTTTACATTTCATTAATCAGTGTTGTCTAATAAGTATTTTGCCATCTCATTTTACCAACACTTACCGCTGAACTCTTCTTACCTTATCTTATCTTATCTGCGCTTCACATCCATGAAAACTCTTACAATACACTCCACTTGTAGTCCTTGTTCATATTTCCTTGCCCTTTTGTACCTCATCTTTTAGCTCGTCCTCCTCCTCTGCAACATTTCCATCTCCTTGGGCTCTACTGACTTCCTTATACCTATGGGTTGTGATATACAGCATTTCTAAATCTTAAATTAGCATTTTGGCGTTTACATTTAGCACTTTATACCATTTATAAGTTTGCAATTTAGCATTTATAGCATTTTGAAAAAGAGGTTTAATTTAAGTTATTTTTAATAATGAATGTTGACATTACTTATATAAGATTTAAAACAACATTTATGCAGGGTTATTAATGACTGCGTTAAAGTGTCAATTTAATTTACACTAATATAGGCTTAAGCAATTCACAGAAATATAGAGCAAGTTGACACAGGTTAAAGCATATTTCATAACACGAAAAAAATAAGATAAAAGAAAATGCACAAAATTAGGCTACGCCATAACTCATAAGTTTATGATTCAGTAACCCTGTTGCATGAAGGCAGTGAAGATATTTCAACACTCTGTTCTGTCATTTCAGTCCTCCTGTCACTCACAATAAAATTATAATTGCTGAAATATCTTTCAGCATGTACGCTGTTGGTAGGACCCCAAATATATTGCTCTGGCAATCTCTGGGTATTTGAGCTTAACAGCCAACATCATTTGTAAGCAGTCTACATCTTTATTACTCTGCATGGTTCACATCAGTTGTGAATGAAAATATTCATATCTCTCAACAAGACTATCCATTTAAACATAATGAAAAATGGGATCTTACTTAAAAGATCACTTAAAATCCTGTACTTTATTGAAGTTACTCTGCCAGCAGTGACAGGATTAGAAAGCTTGTCAATCTCTTGGAAAAAGACATTTGTCTATTTTCCGCCATGTGGCTGTTCAAATATAGCATACACTCAATAAAATTGTTTTTCATTTTTCTTTTTATATTTTCATCTGAAAAGGTGTCCATGAATTGCATTGCATCAGTGGGCAACCATACTCCAGCACACCTTTTCAGCAACGAGTACAACATTAATATCTGATCCCACAACTTATGTGCAAAGGGATTGGAAGAGCCCTCCTTTGGGTAATTCATTTACTAATTGAGACAGACACCTTGGCCACAAATTTAGCCTGACACTGTACTTAAAAGTAATTGCATGCATCGGTAAAAATGTTTAGTAGATTTGAAGAACTACATAAGAGCTGTTAAATAACATCTTCATCCAACGATTCAAAAACTAATGCATCTAAACACTCCCTTGCTTTTTTTTTATTGGGGAGTTGTCTTTAATTACTTAACTCATGTTAAGTGTACTCCATTCACTTGTCGCTAGGTAGTTGTATTTTTTTAGATGATATTCTTTTTTTTACCTTTTTTATTTTTTTTAATTTTTTCTTTAATTTTTTTTTATTTTTTATTTTTTTTAATTTTTAGAGAGAGAGGGACGAAGGGAGGGACAAGGAGAGGGAGGAAGGGAGGGGACCGATTTCTATCTTTATTTTATTTTATTGTACCTTACTGTCTTACATGGAGGGGAATGATGTCGGAAAGGGGTATTATATTGCCTATATCTGTTATACTTGCAGTATCCACGGTTTGAAGGGTGCTATTTTCTTAAACTGGATCATTGTCCATCTCTCTTCGCGTAAAAATCGTCTGAGCCGTGATATCGAACAATCACTTGGCGTGTCCAGTGTGTTTATCCAGGTAAATGTACCCATTATCAGCCAGAGCAGTGCACGTTGTAATGAAGGGTTCACCTTAGGAAGATTCAGATGTAATATATCTTCATGTGAAGCATCCCATCCGGCAGGTATCCAACTATTACATTTGTCTAGCACCCAGTTCCATATACCAGCTTTTCCGGAACATACCATTATTCGATGCGGAAGTGAATCTGCATCCGAGCAAATAGGGCATCTCGGGCAGTTAGCCATTCTGTGGCGGTACAGTTTGTCTGCCGTTGGAAGAATTTCATTAACAATTTCATACGTCACCGCTAACCATGTGGTGTTCAGTTGCTGACAGCCAAAACATTTCCATATGCGCTTCCAGGGCAGCTGCGGATATTTTATCTGTACCTGTGGGGTGATTCTAACTGCTTGACGAAGAGAAACATAAATGTTCTTCACTGTGCACATCTCACCATCTATTGAGTGCTCCGGGGGTAACCGCTCCAACGCGTAATACGTATCTCGTAAAATCTCGGGTACCTTGCCGCGTTGTCCTTGGCGCCAAAAATCCATGTGCGTGCGAAGTATTATGGTGTCCACGGGATCACTCTGATTATTTAGGGCAAGCAGAAGCATTTTGATCATCAACGCTTGCGACTGGAGAGCCACCTCTATTAATCCCCAACCACCTTGCCCCTTCGGGAGACGTAGTTGAGCCCGTGCAACACGGTAGAGCTTTCCTGTCCAGATGAAATAGCCCAATATTTGTTATATCCTCTGGGAATCCCGCTTTGTTGGTGGTAGCACGTGTGCAAGGAACCAAATCCTGCTGAGCGCGAAACTGTTGCAATATCGTATACGTTGCACCAAATTCAACATCCGGAGTTTCTGCTTATACATCATCCCACGCAGTAAATTAATCCGGGTCGTCCAGTTATATTCCCTCATGTCCGTCTCGCTATCACTAAAGTAAACCCCCAAGATCTTCGTACGCCGCACCATAGGTATTCCTAAGATGGATGTGTTCGGCGGATCTGGTCCAATGGCTAATATCTCGGACTTCTGCATATTAAATGTCATCCCTGTCGATCCCTGGTACTCTTGTAAACAATCTCTTAAGCGAGGACTGTCTTGGGGGGTGGTAACTATTACCGTAATATCATCTGCGTAGGCCCTCACAACAATTCGCTGCCCATATATCTCAAGTCCATCAAGTGTAGATTGCAGCTGTCGGAGTAGTGGGTCAACATCAGGGAGAATAGCATCATGGACATGGGGCATCCTTGTCTGACTGAGCGTTTAATCGGTATAGCAGATGTTAAATAGCCATTGCAGAGAACTTTTGACGAGGCACCAGCATACATGGCTCGAATCAGCTTGCAGAGTTTATCAGGCACTTTTAATTCCATCATACGTCTCCACAAACCGTCATGAACAACCCTGTCAAAGGCCCTTTGGAGGTCCAAATTAATAATCGCTGCAGACTGATGTTCCTGTGCGCAATGCAGTATACATCCTCTCAAAGCAGCCAACGTGTTTTGCAGGGTCGCTCCCTTCTTTACTGCGGCCTGGAACTCGCTAATGCTATATGGTAGTATCTTTTGCATACGACCAACAATTATTTTAGCGAACAGTTTGTAATCACAGTTTAACAGCGTGATCGGTCGATAATCCTGTAAGGACTTGGGTCTAGCCACCTTCGGAAGTTGTACCACTATCCCATCTGCAAATGTGAGTGGTAAATGCTCTGTATTCCACATTTCCTGAAAGACTTGTAACAATTCGTTCTGGATGTGACACCAACAGTGCTTGTAAAATTCATATGGCAAGCCATCAGGTCCTGGTGAGGCACGCAATTTGGATTTTTGGATTATTTCACGTAACTCTGGTTTGGACAGAGACGGCGTGTCCTGCCACAATTCTTCCGGTAGCTCTGGTAGGAATTTTGACATATATGCCTCTACTTTGTGTGCGAGATCTGCGGGGTCGGTGAATCGTTGTGCGCAGAAGTTGTTCACTTCACGAATAATTTCGGCAGTGGTGGAAACCTCCCGTCCATCTATTTCAATTTGAGTGATTAGCTTCCGGCGACCATGATTGCGTTCCTTTGCCAAATGAAAAAAACTCGCCTGCTCCCCATGCAGCACTTCCTCCGAGTGTACTCTGGCCAAATATCCCTGAAGCTGTTGTGTTTTACGAGCTTTTATGTGTTCTTTGATCTCCCGCACTAGTTACAGAACATTGTCTCCTTGCTGTTGGCGTACGTGCAGCTCGTGGAGGATTTGGAAGTAATATTCCATGGTTTCTCTTCTAGCCAGCGCTCGACGCACGGCAGCAGCCCGAAAGAAGTTCCGTAATGTAGGTTTGGCTTTACACACCCACCAGTCGACTTTGTTTGGTGCACGCGCAAAGGATTCCCGCAATCGTGACCAGCATTCCTGGAAATCAGTCATCACTTCCTCATCCGTAAGCAAGGAGCAGTTAAGCTTCCAGTAACCTCTGCCTCTATTGCAGCTCGCCGCCCTGCCCTCCAGTGCATGTATTAGAGCGTTATGATCACTAAATGCCACCGGCATTATTTCTGTGCGCTGAAGGCGGGGTAAGAGTTCAGCCGTAACATACATGCGGTCCAGTCGTGAAGCTGATGGTCCTCTCACGAATGTAAATTGTACTGCTGAGCCGTGCTTATGTTCCCAGGTATCTGTCAGGTGCATTTGTTCTACTAGCTGTTGCAGAGTACTACACCCATTGACGGCACCCCGTTGATCTTTAGCAGCTAAAGTACAATTAAAATCGCCAACCAGGACGAACGGTGCACTTGATGGAATATGGGTCAAGATGTCTTGCCTAAAAAAGTTTTATCGCTGCTTTCGTTTGTTACTGCCCGCCGGGGCGTAAATGTTCACCAAGGTAATGCCCTCATAGACTGCTGAGATGGCTCTACCAGAGGGATGGAGCACGAAATTACGTAGTTGTAAACCTTGACGATACACAATAGCTGTACCGGAACCTTCCGGCCCAAGATTCGTCTCGTACTCGTAGCCATATAGGAAGTCCATATTAACAATATTCACTTCCTGCAAAAAGTAGATATCTATGTCATGATTTATCAAGAAGTCCCTTAAAAGTTGCTGTTTGACCACCTGTCGCAGACCATTAACATTAAGCGAAGCCCAAATTTGCGCACCTATCGGCATTCAATGGGCAAGGAGCACATCCTTAGTGATGCCAGGATTTCGAAGAACCAGGAACCACTTTAATATCAGCTGAGCCTCCTTGAACAATGCCTGGGCGCGAATCCTCTTTGGTAAGTTTAGCTGAACGTAGTTCTTCTTCATATTCATCACCGTCATCCACTGCCGGCCGCTTGCCTGAGTCTATCTCTTTCCCTTGGGTGGGAACCGGTGGACTACCTTTCAGGTGTAGCACATCCGGAGGTTGCTGTCGTGGTGGAATACCTTGCACTTCCATCCTCCTGTGCGGACTTCTTAATCGAGGGTCGCGACCCGACAATGTAATGCCAACCTTTTGTCTTAACTGAGCTATTTCAGTAGCAGATACCTCTACTTCTTCATCACTTTCAACCTCCATAGCACCGTCCCGAAAACCTCAGCTGGAGCAGTAACAGCAGATCTTTCAGGGGCATACTGTGTCTCAACCATAGGCGTGATATCGTTGGCCACTGCAGACTTTTCGGACTCCGCCGGTTCTCTCGTCAGCTCCACTACTACCGGACCATTGTCTGCCTGTTGTGTAGGTTGCTCCGACGGCAGGTCTTCTGTGGACGTACTCGTCGAACCTGCTGCGTACTCTCTACCGACAGCAGCAGCAGCATATGAGTTAGCACCTGCTGCGACACTGAAGGTCACTGGACGATTCCGTGGGTTGATGGGTAACCGCGTAGCACGAAGGGGGCACTCAGCTTTCAGGTGGGTAGTGGCATGACACAGATGACAAGCTTGCGGTTGACCGATGTAACTGATTCCAATCAAATAGGTATCGATAACCAAGCTAGCAGGTATGTGACGTTTTAGTCCCATCTTCACAGCAATCACTCCATTGTTAGTCGGAAGAAGATACTGGGAGCTCCATTGCTCTCTGCGTATGTCATACACTGTACCGTATTGGCTCAGCTGCTGCGACAACACAGCGAGGGGAACCTCCGAAGGTAAATTGTACACTCTAACATTCACTGTTTGCTGATCACCCGGTGTAATGCGTAACTTTGCCGTTTCTCCAGAGGCGTAGGTAAAGGTTTACTCATCTTGATAACGGGCTAAGAGATTATCATATAATACCGCCGAAATCACCTTCACATATATAGCACGTTCTCTTGTGTGCAGCTGGAGTGTGTCAACTTGATCCACTTGTAATCCCATGAAGTTTACAAGCCACTGGTGGATTTCTAATGCAGTAGGTTTACTTGCCGTTGCTTCAAATTGGATTTTTAGTGTATTCACACGTTTGTACATCGCCATGATTACTTTTTCAACTCAAACCGAACAGGTATAAATATACCCAATTCAACAAAACTACGCGCGAAGCGCTGAACTGTACACACAACACAAACAAAAGCCCGCTCTGCCTGGCGTTTACTACCGTACACAGCGGAAAGACAACCTCGCGGTATGCCAGTCACCGCACAACTTGATGGTTGCAATGCTCCAAAGTGTGTTCTGATATGTCATTCTTTCAAAGCGTCAATGATTGCCCTGCTACAAGAGGTATCATTTGCTTTATCAAGAAAGCTACAACTACCTTCAAATACGCCGTGGTCTGCCTGGTCACACATTGTTCGGAATAAAACCACGAAAGCACATCTTCCCTGTCTGTCTGAAGTCTCGTCTGCAACTACAACAATGGGTCTTCCTTGCAGACACCTCTTTATTTCAGCCTTCTTCTCCACAGCGAGGTACATATTCACGTCGCAATGTAGTTGCCTTGGGCAGATCTCCGGAGTCTGGCGCATACCTGAACGCAACATTGATTTAAATTAGCCAAAACGACTCAATTTGAGTCCTTTAGGCTCTACCATGCTACAAAACTAAGATCACTGGCCTTAATATGTTTTTGTGTAATTTTACACTCCTAAATTAAATTAAGTGATTATATTTTTAACTATACAACTTTTTTGGCTTAGTAAAGTTAAAATACGGAAATGATCTCGTTAATTTCCTGGCACATGACCGTAAGGAAGAGTACGTACTCTGACAAGTACTCCCGAAAAGCTGAATGGTCCACTTTCTGAAGAGGGATGCTCATCTTCACTGTGTTTTCAACAAGAGCACTTTTTCAGATTTTGCGCTCTTCAATTTTTCATACATCATTTGAATTGTGGGTTGCGCTTTTAATCATTGTTTTTCCTCTTGTTATTAATTCTTGAGACTTTCTTTGGCACTGACATGTCCCCGACTTCGGAAGTGTTTTTCTAAAACATTCTTCTTTTGCAAATCCAGGCACTGATTTCAGAACTTGCACATTAAAATTTCACCGTCACTAACACAAAAACTTTCATGTTTATAATTATCCTCTCGCTGTTTGATATTTTCACTCTCACCATCTTCGCACTTACTGGCATTGCCTACGCATAGAATGAAAGTTGCGGTAAAGCCGAACAGAACAATGTAAATAGGAACTTGGGCAATTCAGAACTTCAACTGGAATTAACATGTGTTTATCACTTTCTTAAATTTAGAATTGCTATTGGGTTTCAGAGAATATGATCGAAATTTTCCGTTAACTGGTTTGTGTAGATAGATTTATGACAGTCATTAGGCTTTGTAAGAGGGTTCTGTTTTGTAAAACAAGTGAACTCGCTTCATAACCAAACATAGCTACCTAATTTGGGCAATGGTGAAACAATAGGTCAATATAGCGGGAAGAAATACTTTTCACATTCCAGAAGATGAGCACTTACTTTATAACTTTCTAAGCATGCAAAGGTTACTATAGACTCTTCAGTTAAAGTTTCCAGAAAAAAAAGCACCGGGAAAGAATAATTACTTGGGAAAATATTCGATTTCGCCTTTATATAGCATTTTGCGTCAATTTCGCACTGTATCGCGCTATATCACATTTGCGAAGAATCGCCACGCCTACTGATACCCTATTTTGATCCAATATCTCCTATCTCCTTCTGCCATCACTCTATGTTTATTTAAAATCTCAAAGAATAACTTTGTGTTGCAGGAAACTGGATGGTCAACCTTTCGGAGGAATGTTCAGATTTGGCACGCCAATGTTATTTGTCCGAGACCCTGACTTGATCAAAACTATTCTCGTGAAAGAGTTCCCAAGCTTCCATGACAATGACTTTGATATTAGTATTGATGTGGACCCCCTGTTTGGAAGAAATCCATTTGTTCTGTCCGGTGAGAGGTATGTGTTAAATATAGTCATACATTAGAATACCTAATAAACCCCTCATTTTTGTATGTTTCTGAATCTGCTGAACCAGTTGGTATATCTAATATATAGAAAACATTATTCTGAACAAATTATTCAATAATGGTGTACTTTTACTCTGCAACTCGGCATGACAATGTTTTTAATTGAGCAAGTTTATTTTTAAATAAGTAACTATAATGGACATTTCGTCTACTGAAAGCTGGCCTACATTGTAATGTCTCTACTTACTTAGTCAACCGAAGATGTGGTGCGTTTATACAATAATAGGCCGCACGTGTAACTTCGGGAGAATATAATACACAATTGGGAGATTACATTACACTATATATATCTCAGAGAAAATGTTGGAAGTGTCCTCCACCAGCATCTATACATGTTTACACTCGTCTCACCATATTCTCTGAAGCTTTACGGAGAGTATCCTCGCCAATGTTACTTATTTCGATTCGAATGCATTCCTCGAGAACATCAATTGTCCGTGGACTATTCTTGTACACTCTGTTTTTAGATACTCCCACAAGAAAAATCCGGTGAGGTTAGGTCAGGGGATCTGGGGGACCACAGACCTTTAGAGATTATTTGATTATCAAAGAAACTGGTTACAAGTTCCATGGTGTCATTAGATGTATGGTACGTTGCTCCATCTTGCTGGAAATAACCTTCTCTCAATTCGATATCATCCAGCTAAAACATAGCCTGCCTCGGTGGCGTAGATGGTAGCGTGTGTGCCTCACGTTCAAGAGGTCCCGAGTTCGAATCTTGGTTAGTGCCAGTTACCTGGATAAGGTTTTTCCGGGGTTTTCCCTTATCCTGAAATACGAATGGCGGGTAACTCTAAGCCCCATGGACCTCGGACGCATTGAGCATCAACGCATTGAGCATCATTTCACCCATTTCATTCATCGTCCGATATGACTTAACGTTGGAGGACGTAAATTAAAAAAAAAAAAAAAACAGCTGCTTCACAAATGTCTTGAAGATACCCATATAAACTTCAGTGTCTACAGTCGTAACAAAGAAAATGGGACCTACGATCGAGAGGTGAATAGCGTAATGTAATCTCCCAGTTGTGTATTATAGTCTCCCAAAGTTGTACGTGTGTTCTATTGTTGGTTCAGTAGTGATGATATATTGAAGTGGTTCAGATTTATATGGATCGCACTATATTATTTGCGTTTATATTATAATGTTTTTTGTATCTGAGGGACATTTACATATAACATTCACCTCTCCTTTGTTTTTTTCGGAATACGTATATTACGAGGAATTTTAATGGTATAAAAGAATTGAATGTTAATGAACCGATACAAACTTTCGATAAGGACAGTAGAAATGTACGCCATCAACAAGGACGATAATAATTGTAATAATATTTTTTTCAGGTGGAAAATTACAAGATCCCAAATAACACCAGGATTTACTGCCGGAAAGATAAAACCTTTGCTTCCTTTAATGGACGAGGTCTGCCAAGAATTTGTTAAACATATAGAGAAGAAGAAACCATCAGGTATTTTTAAACATCTTCTATAACGTCGTCTAAGAATATAAAACAAAAATAAACTAAGTAGCTGCATATCGCTTTATGGTCTTTTAAGTCTAATTATTCTGCTATGCAACTGAATAATGCTAACTTTAAACCTCATGTAAACCATAGTCATTTTAATAGCTTTAATAAAAACATATATTAATAGAGCTGCAAAGCCTCTTTAAATTATCGGCAAATAAAGAATGTAAGAATATAGTTCTCTGCACATGGAGAAAAATGTTTCCATGGTAGCATGTAGGTGTATTACAGAACTCTCGTGAGGTCTGGGGTTCATAAAGAAACAAATGCAAGTAAACAAATACCCCACTGGAGTTAGCATATAGGCACAAACCATCATATTGTCCAACTAACCGTAGATATCAAATTCAATACTCACATTTGCTGGACTATACTTTCGAGTTCTTTTATTAAATTTGCTCTCTTTATTTTATCTTTTCGAAAATGTCACACTAATAGTTTCTTCAAACAACCATTTCTCGTTTATCTTGATGAAAACTTCAAGCGGAAATTCTAAAATTTACTATGTTATTATGGTTTTCCATTTAAGATATTTAATATAAAATTATATTACTCTTAACTCATTAACACTTATGCAAGCTTTCTTTCTATTTTCCTACATTTGAACATCTTTAAGCAAGCCAGATCATACCGCAGTAACCTATACTACTCGCAACCAGTAGCTCGGGGTTCGATCTCCACGGCAACCACACTGTCCAACAATAAAGGGGTTTGCGAGATTTACCTACAAATGAAAATACATTGTATTGGATATGAACAATCAATACCTCACATAATATATCGTAAACGTAACTTTATGTTTAAAACAATGAATTTTATAAATCTGTACCTCTCACAATTGAAACCATTGAGATACAGTATTCAACATATATTTCTTTTGTCTTATAAAACAGAAATGTTTCCATAATTTAATTACTAAATATTTACTATAAAGACTAATTTCATTGAAACAGTTAAACTTTGGGATCATTAATACGTTAAAATAATCAGCATAAATATATGATGTGTTAATTACGTTATAATAATTAGTTTTTAACGGGAGATATACTGCTTGTAGCGGAGAATAAAGTAGATGTAAACAAAACCGTGTGCCCGTTGACCGTAGCGCGCCTTCTTCACAATTTCCATGATGCCTTTGCCGTGTAAATAGTCCATTGAAAAAGTACTGTGACTGAGGTGTGGAGTCTTGAGTTCGTTTTGATAAAGCACACAATAAGTGCGTACTAAGCATATTTCAACTATAGAAAACATGTACTAATATATACTTAAGTTAGTGTGTAACCAAAGTAAATCATGCTGTACTCGCGTATTGCAAGAACTCCATAAAAGGTGGAAAGTTTGTTATTTAGACGAGACATAGGTTAAGGAGGGACACACGACAAGCAAAGTATGGACTGGCACCACAGTGAAAAAAAAAAAAAAAAAATAAAAAATCATGCATTTCGATCTGGTTTAAGTGCAGGACCTGAAATTCTACGGGAAGGTGTAAGCGTCTTATAGTTTTGCACATAGGAAGTGATGATGGCTTTGTCGAGGGTGCGAGTTTGTATTCGTCTCCAAAACAGCGGGAGACTATCATGAAGAAATAATGGCGACGTTTTCAAATCCTGGTTTGAATAGATTCTCCCCAAATTACAACCGAATTGTGATGGATAATGCCCCCTGGTTAGAATGCATACCATACAAGTGACATCGTAACATGGCTACAGAGTAAAAATATAATTTTCCACGAGGGTCATGTTAAGGCAGAACTGCTGACAATGGTCAAGTCTTGTGCTAAAGAGTACGAAAAATACGTAAGTAGCAGTTAATTTTCATGGATATTAGTGGTGTGCTACGTGATACTTAGCTCGAAAATGTGCCCTTAGTGTCGAAAATTTATATTAATATTGTCGTGAATGCATTGTTGCGACGAGGCGGCGCGGCGAGGCATTCAAACAGACGGGCAGTGCAATGCAAACATAAAAGCTCGCCGAAACGGAGGGAGGAAGGAGATGGACTTCTCGAGAGTTCGTCTTTCTTCTAGCGCCGTCTTGATTGAGAACATTCCGTATAGTGAGTAATCTATAAAACGGGAGGCGCCGCCCGCCAGAGTCAGTCAGTTGTTATTAATACTCGCGTGCGTGAACAGCTGTGTGAGCGGTGTTGTGGTTGATGACCCTGCAAGTTGTATTGTGTATGTGACGTAATTCTTGACTGTCTGCTGTTGTTTAAATTGTGTTTCTACGGAAATAAAGAGCATTTTTGTGTGTTTGTAGCCTGAACTTTTAATTTCACGAACCCACAAAGTCACAATATTACACTTAACGAAGTAATTAAGCGGTTGGCTTGAATAAATACGTGTTTTTTGTGTTGAATAAGCATATTATTAATATTATTAATACATATTGATATTGTACTTAACGAAGCGGTAACAGTACTGTCATTCCGAACGCATGTGGACACGGAGTGATACGATACTGTATTCTTTCGTTGGACATAGTGTAGCTGATTGAAAGAAGAAAACTGTGCACCGTTTTAGTAAAACAATTTATACTAATACAGCTATACTCATCAATATTCATATCCATTGTATAGTAGTATATCAGCTGTTTTTGTTCTGAGGCTATTTTTTATTATAACTTTCTTTACAACTCTCAAACTTAGTGCACAGATTCTCAGTAATATGTTATTTAATACAAAATAGAATGAACCTAATAGCTTAATTACAGTTTTCAGAAAAAAATATAAATCACGAAAAAATTATGCTTTAAAAGTATTTTACTGCTAAAATTCAAAACCTAGATATTATTCACGATTAACAGGTTATTTTAGATTAAAATAAACAGACATTATGTTTTTATGGTTTTGTGAAGTTTTACTTCAATTTTTCATAGAAAAAGTCAAAGAAAGTTAGTTATTAGGTAACCAACTAAGGCATTTAAAAGTCACACTGCTCCATTAAATAGACATTTAAGGCATAAATGATATCACATAAACTCATGTCATCCTATTTAGCTGAAACTACACAATTACGAAGTAAAAAAATGTATTTTTTGAGTCTTGATCATAAATCTCCCCTTCAATTTCAGTTTACAAGCTAATGCTGCAAAATTTAAAAGTTTATTCTTCTACTACAGTACTGTTTAATGTGAAATGTTGTAGGATGGCTAACAGTCTGTTATGTTTACAGATGGATTTGAGACCAAGGACTTGTGTGCAAACTTTACTACGGATGTGGTGGCTTCGTGCGCCTTTGGTGTCAACGGTAATGCCCTCAGCGACCCCAACTCAAAGTTCAGGAAAATAGGACGCGACATGCTGCAGCCCACATTCTGGAATAATATCAGGATACTGACTGTTCTATTTCTCCCAAAAATTGCAAGGATGCTGAGGTTACCGTAAGTATAGAATTAGTCTCAACGATTTTGCAAAATAAAAATAAAATTTATGTTTTAATGACCAACGTAGGCTATCTTCTGCTAGACAATGACCTTCCGGGTACTTGGCAGATGCTGTAGTAAAAGTATACAAGGTTCCCAGAGGACATTTTGACAGTTGAGCATAACGCAACCTTGTTTTTTAACAAGAACATTTCCTCCATTTTGCAAATCTTAAGTCGTTTAGTATATTCATGAAAATATATACCATTATTTCGGATATTATTTGACAAGTATCTATTGCAGTCATTCATATAGGTGATCTGCAGTAAAACTAGAAGGAAACTATTTTAAAAATAATTATTTAATGCAAATATACGAATATTTAAGTTCCATTCTGTAAATAGCATTTAATTTTAAAACCATTACTAATTAAAATATTGCTTACTAATAAAAATAATACCTATATGAAATATTTTAAATAAATAAAAGAAAGCATATTATTATTATTATTATTATTATTATTATTATTATTATTATTATTATTATTATTATTATTATTATTATTATTATTATTATTATTATTATTATTATTATTATTATTATTATTATTATTATTATTATTATTATTATTATTATTATTATTATTATTATTATTATTATTATTATTATTATTATTATTATTATTATTATTATTATTATTATTATTATTATTATTATTATTATTATTATTATTATTATTATTATTATTATTATTATTATTATTATTATTATTATTATTATTATTATTATTATTATTATTATTATTATTATTATTATTATTATTATTATTATTATTATTATTATTATTATTATTATTATTATTATTATTATTATTATTATTATTATTATTATTATTATTATTATTATTATTATTATTATTATTATTATTATTATTATTATTATTATTATTATTATTATTATTATTATTATTATTATTATTATTATTATTATTATTATTATTATTATTATTATTATTATTATTATTATTATTATTATTATTATTATTATTATTATTATTATTATTATTATTATTATTATTATTATTATTATTATTATTATTATTATTATTATTATTATTATTGTTATTTTTTTTTTTTTTTTTTTTTAATTGAAAAGGTCTGAGCAGCATGCCCCATTACAATGTAATACTACATGCTTTATATTCCGAGACATCGGTTCAGAGCGACTTGCGATACATTGGCCAAAGTACATTGTTCTATTTTTTTTTAGCCTGCGACCTTTATAATACTGTTGAACCACTTATTTTAGTATAATAATATCTTAGTACTGCGCGTCTGAACTGACGTGTCGGTCACAATGATTCATCAATTTAATTTAATTAAGTTAATTTACATAACATATTTTTTAACAATGTCTTGACAAGATGTCTTCCTATATATTGACATTTCGCTAGCGTAAAATCACAGTGTGGTCACAATTATTATTGTTAATATTATTATTATTGTTATTATTATTATTATTATTATTATTATTATTGTTATTATTATTATTATTATTGTTATTGCTATTATTATTATTGTTATTGCTATTATTATTATTGTTATTGCTATTATTATTATTGTTATTATTATTATTATTGTTATTATTATTATTATTATTGTTATTATTATTATTATTATTATTATTATTATTATTATTATTATTATTATTATTATTATTATTATTATTATTATTATTATTATTATTATTATTATTATTATTATTATTATTATTATTATTATTATTATTATTATTATTATTATTATTATTATTATTATTATTATTATTATTATTATTATTATTATTATTATTATTATTATTATTATTATTATTATTATTATTATTATTATTATTATTATTATTATTATTATTATTATTATTATTATTATTATTATTATTATTATTATTATTATTATTATTATTATTATTATTATTATTATTATTATTATTATTATTATTATTATTATTATTATTATTATTATTATTATTATTATTATTATTATTATTATTATTGTTGTTATTATTATTATTATTGTTATTATTATTATTATTATTGTTATTATTATTATTATTGTTATTGTTATTATTATTATTGTTATTGTTATTATTATTATTGTTATTGTTATTATTATTATTATTGTTATTATTATTATTATTGTTATTATTATTATTATTGTTATTATTATTATTATTGTTATTATTATTATTATTATTATTATTATTATTATTATTATTATTATTATTATTATTATTATTATTATTATTATTATTATTATTATTATTATTATTATTATTATTATTATTATTATTATTATTATTATTATTATTATTATTATTATTATTATTATTATTATTATTATTATTATTATTATTATTATTATTATTATTATTATTATTATTATTATTATTATTATTATTATTATTATTATTATTATTATTATTATTATTATTATTATTATTATTATTATTATTATTATTATTATTATTATTATTATTATTATTATTATTATTATTATTATTATTATTATTATTATTATTATTATTATTATTATTATTATTATTATTATTATTATTATTATTATTATTATTATTATTATTATTATTATTATTATTATTATTATTATTATTATTATTGTTATTATTATTGTTGTTATTATTGTTGTTGTTATTATTGTTGTTGTTATTATTGTTGTTATTATTATTGTTGTTATTATTATTGTTGTTATTATTATTGTTATTATTATTATTGTTATTATTATTATTATTATTATTATTATTATTATTATTATTATTATTATTATTATTATTATTATTATTATTATTATTATTATTATTATTATTATTATTATTATTATTATTATTATTATTATTATTATTATTATTATTATTATTATTATTATTATTATTATTATTATTATTATTATTATTATTATTATTATTATTATTATTATTATTATTATTATTATTATTATTATTATTATTATTATTATTATTATTATTATTATTATTATTATTATTATTATTATTATTATTATTATTATTATTATTATTATTATTATTATTATTATTATTATTATTGCTATTATTATTACCATTATTATTACTATTATTATTATAATTATTATCATTATCCTTATCATCAACATCATCATTATTTCGTTATCACTGTTTCACAACTTATGTTGGTATTGATGCTGCTGACAAGAATTTCATCTTATTGAACAGCTCAAAACCTTTATCACAATATGGCATGTTTGGAGCAGTGTTGCTCATTGTATATTGCTGATTATCTTCACTGGAATTCCGATGTCTTGAATGTTCTCTGCTAAGAATGTTGAGACCACACCTTCCACCGATATATCTATTGTTATAATTTTTACAATTGGTTGTTACCAGATATTTTTTATCTATAATGACATGTTAAGCATATCTGTTTTCCTTAAGTTATGAGTGGTTAGTACGGTGACATCAATCATAATTGCCTTGCAGCTCTTTTTATTAATGAGTAGCAGGTGTGATCGGTTAAAGTCAACTTTTTATCTGTTAACACTCTATCCCAATATAACAGGAATTCAGATTCGAGAATTAGTTCTTGAGTATATTTGTAATACGGTGATGGATTTTGAATGAGTTTGTATTGGAGTGCTATTTGTATGGGGAGAATTTTGCTACCTGGTTGTATCTAGCTAGATATGAGTTATCTGCTAAAGATTGACAAGCAGATATTATGTGCTTTCTGCCTGTAAGTTGCATTTCCGAGTACTGTCAATTGTATTTACTTTCATTATATATTTTTTCATAATTTCTAGACCTTATTACGAGGGTGTTCAATAAAGAATGATCATAATATTTTTAAGGTCATAATTTTTCGCACTAAAATTCAATCGTATTATATTCTGTTAGCTTAATCTGACACAAACACGTCATAGTAGTTCTATTGTTGGTACTTCTGGTTCCCACCTGTGAGAACCAGGCATGTTCAAACATGTTCAGCATCGCCTACCGCTGCAATGGAGGTAACACGCGAGGTATGCAGCTTTGAAATTCTGCTTTCGTCTCAACAAATCTTCATTTAAGGCCTATACCATGTAACAGGAGGCCTATGGAGAGTCTGTTCTTTCCAACAACACTGCTCGAAGGTGGTTTAAAACGTTTAAAGAGGGGATATAATCAATTTCAAGGGAAGCTGGACCCAGTGTTCCAGTTACTGCTCTTACGGAAGAAAACATCAACGCTGCTGCTGCCATTGTGAGAGAGGATCGTCGAACTACCTTAAGATCACTTTCTGAAATACTGAACCTTTCATTGGGTGCCATTCACACGTTGGTGACAGAAATATTACACATGAGACGTATTTTTTACACGATGGGTTCCAAGACTGTTGATCCGGAACAAAAGGACATTCGCATGCAGATCTACATGCACTTAAAGTTGATGTTAGAGGAACATCCGGAGTTTCGTTCAAACGTAATCACTGCTGATGAAACTTGGCTACATCATTTTGATCCTGAGAGCAAACAGCAAAGCTCAGTGTGGAAATCTCCTTCATCACCAACCCACAAAAAAGCAAAAGTGGTTGCTTCTGCTGGGGAAGTTATGGTCATCTCAGTCTTTGATATTCATGGAATGGTTTATCAGGATGTTGGACCTGCACACACATCAGTAACTGGACAATACTACAGGGATATCCTGAAAACATTGCAAGTCCATATCAGGCGCAAAAGACTACATTTCCGTTAAGCAGACTGAATGCTGCACCACGATAAAGCGCGACCGCATATTGCCAATGTGTTTGCTGAATATCTTGCAAAAATAAACGTGAAGTGCATCCCTCAGCCTCACTATAGGATTTAGGACTATAGTGACATATTTCTTTTCCTAACTTGAAGAAACGCCTTCGTGGGAGGCATTATCCATCATCAGAAGCAGTGGTGAAGGATGCGGAGGCGATTTTGAAGGATCTCTCCAAACATGATTTCCAGCATATCTGTGAAGACTGGCGGAAATGTTGGGACAAGTGCATAGCATTCAGGGGAGACTATTTTGAGAAGGAACATCAAAATTATGAGGATGAGTAAAGGAACGTTGTCAAAAAAAAGTCAATCTTTATGGAACAGCTCTCATACTTTCTCTTGGATAGCCATAACATATGCTCCCGTTTCTGGATAGAGTGACCTCTTTTTCACCCATTCGAGGGAATGATCCTAGTTAATATTTTCTTCGTCTAAAGTTGTTGGGTATTTTCCATGAATTACTTTAATCTTCCACTGATGTTCGTTGTCCAGTGAAGACTCTATGAACAAGCTAGCATCATCTTTTGCCGGACTTATTTACAGCACAAAGACATGCTTGATTAACGTTGGGAAATTAGGTTGTTCTAAGAATTTTGGATATTGTTTCACAAGAGCTTAAAACTACATTTTAAAAGTACATAACCTATAAAATGATACTTTGCCATCGAAATATCGTCCTGCAACTGTCAAACCTCCTTTGTTTTAAAGTGAAAGGTTCCAGCAATTGTAGACTACATAATGTGTTCCCCAATAAATGCCTAGAGAGCTTTAATCATACCAGACTGGATGGATACATTGAAGTAATGGAAACAAAACAATCGGCAGCTAGGTCATTTGGACACTATCGCTTTTGGTCCGTTGTGGAAGCAAAAAGCTCTTAGAAGTTTTCTGGGAAGCAATTAACGTGCATTATCTGTATGCAAGTCGTTCCATACGGGGCTGCATGGGATATTATAAAATTTAGGAAATGGTATTACTGTGTAGTGTTACCAGGAACTGTTAAAATATACATGACCTTTTCATATAAGATTAAATTTCCCAGAAAACGGAGTATACTTTAATAAAAATATGCTACGAGTTTTTGGAGACTTAGAATATGATAGCAGAAGTGTTGCACACACCCTACACAGCAGTCCCTTTATATCTTCGAACCAACTCCATGCCGCACTTCACTTCACTTGACAATAATCTACTGAATTGCTTATAACATTCTTGACTAAATTGCAGCGATTCTCTAATTGAATTAAAAGAGATAAATTTGCATTAAATTTAAGAAATAACTAGTTGAAAGTACTTGTAATATAGGAACTAAAACAATTAAAAGTTTGTAATGATCTGTACTATATTTGTTGACCAATTCCAAACTTCTTTATTACTATCTTCTGAGTAACTGTATCTTGACATAGCTCTTTTACCGTAATTTCCTCCTAAACATTTGAAATTTAATATTTTATCTTGGAAGGTTTTGAGTAAAACTAATTAATTTAATACAATAGTTTACAAGTAAGAGCCTTGCCGTGGCCGGGGGCTAGACCGTTTGACTCTCACCGAGGCGGCCCGAGTTCAATCCCAGGCGACAATACCTGAGTGTGGTGGTGGACAACTCGGTGTAGGGGCAGAATTTTTCTGAGATCTCCGGTTTCCCCCGCCATAATTCCAACAACTCCTTCATTATCATATTTCCTATAATTTATTTCGCTTCCAATCTGGTATCTATTTCTCTCAGTCTCATACCAGGCATTGGACTGGTTGCCCATCCTATCTGATTCAGGATTTCTGATCCTGCGCCCGACGCCTGAAGTAAAAGGAATAAATGTAAAACAATCCCCTAACACCACAATACTGATAAAACTATGGAAGTTGCAGAAAAAGAAGTTTACAGCTAAATTATATATACAATATGGACGCTTTATAATCATTTTTGCTACCTTCTCGTATAACACAACCATAAGTTGTGAACTTTGAGGGTTCAGAGTTATTGATATTTATATTCTCCTATTACTAAGCTGGATGTGAGACGGCGTACATCATGATACTTCTTGCCATCTTAACACGTTCTAGGTTGTAAACCAAAGAAACATTCTTTATAACTTACATCGATTAGAAGAATTTGAGAATCCGAAAATCTTTATGTAAAGGTGTCGCCAAAAACAATGTATAAGCTGTATGTAGGCATTTAGGTCACTGTGTTATGTAACAAATAAATTAATCACTTGGATAGATACTGAACGAGGAAGATGGAAGTAAAATGGGCAACTATAACGAAACGAAAAATTATCTTTATAACTTCAGGGAGAATATTTTACTGATATGCTCCTTAAAGTAGAAAATGAAGCCCTTAAAGTAGAAATATTCCAGAGGTTCATCAGAATATAAGATTTGTTCTTGGTATTGTTACTGTGCACAGTTTACTAACTGGAAATCACAGGATTAAAACAAAATCTGAGAACAATAAACGGTATATGCCCAGAAGACATTTATCATTATTAATTGCATAACTTAAGCAATGCTACTGAAAAGCTTCTGTCATATAAGTTGCACTTAATTCGTCCTTATAAAATTGTTTTGGTTTTTAGATTCCTGAGCAAGGAGTTTACAACATTCTTTAGCAGTATGACAAGCGAAATTGTGGAACACCGCGAGAAGACCAACACAACCCGAAATGACTTCTTACAGCTGCTTATGAATCTGAAGAACAAAGGAAGTATTGACGAACAAATGAATGAAAAACAAGGGAATGCAGCTTTAAAACGTAAGTATGTCATTTGAGACGAAGAAACATATGGCAAAATAACAGTTTATATAATCTATTTATTTTCTGTTCTGTTTAATTTAAAGTTTTCTTCTCTCTGTAAGCATGTTATTAACTTTAACAAATATTTCATTAAAGTAGTATATTTATTTTCCTAATGGACTACTTAAATTCATATTAGCCAATATATTTATAGTAAAACAATAGCCTATGGATCACAATATTCAATGTGTTTTTTGTTTTACTGTAAATGTGAATATTATCAGTATGGTAATTGTGTCAAAGAAAATCACATTTATATTATGATAGACAAAATTGAGTGAGAAAATTGACCATAATATTTCTGATTTCTCGTGTAGAATTACAAGAGGACAAAATAATTTTTGTGAGATAAAAGGCCAGGGGGTGAATTTTGTTTCATAATGGTTTCATAATTTTCTTCCGCATAATTATTGATGCAATAATTGAATTAAAATTATCATTTAGAATAAATTAGGTGACATTTTATTTTCGCACATTCATGTTCAAAAATTGGTGAATCAATCATTTTTTTAGAATTAGTTTTATTAATACCTACTTATTTTTGGAAAACGATATTTCTTATAAGAAAATTTTGTTTATAGTTGCTGTTGTTTGGCTGATAAGAAATTTACGTTAACAATTCCGAAGCCAATTGGACAAGCTTATGTAGAAAGGACATATCTTTTTTGTAAAACATTTGAGACAAACATCTTTGAAACCATCTCCCAAACAATGTGGAACGTTATCCTATCTCAGTTCTGCCAGTTTAGTAATTTAATTTGATATGTGACATAACGTTGGTCTGCAAAGATGTACGCAATCAGCGCGTGGTATTTTAAATTCGATTTTTCACAGCTTTGTTTTACTATATTTTGGTCGATGCCTCTCGTGAAATAATTTTTATTCAATTACATTCCAATTTTGACTATAAGTTTCTTTTCTTTTAAGAAATGAAGGGCCTTTTCTTGATAGTAAAAATATTTTTGGATTTAGATTTTTAGTACTTTAATTCAAGGCTTATTTATAGAAACTCAAAATTAAACCATGCTTGTTACTTATTCCAGTGATTTTTGAAGTTGCATTAAACGTAAATTTTGGTTTAGGCTACACTTTATATATTTAAAATTTAAAGGGTTATATAATTTTTTACTTTGTTTCTGCTTTTCAGATAATGAAATTCCTAAAGCAATGTACTTGCACATGAGATTCTTTACTGGCAAACGAAACACTGTTGTTTTCTAACAATTTAAGAATTTTGCTCTTTGCATGTTGTAAGAAATTCTGTGGCACTCTATTTATCAATTGACTCTCCTTATTCATGAGAGAGTGACCTAGCTATTAAGTTTCATTCGATTCACTGACCATACGATCCAGTACTTTGACAGTGTAGCATGTTCCTCTGTATAACCAGTTCAGCTATGACGTTTGCTTATGTCGTTTAGCTTCAAAGAGTGGATTGTGTCCATTTTGCTAAATATTCCAGCAGACTTAACGATTAGTTTGTATTAAAGCTTTGGTGTACATCAATCCTTTTGTTTTAAATATAGAATTCACCTCTGAAGATCTGACAGCACAAGCGGTGACGTTTCTCACAGACGGATTTGAAACATCATCCATCGTGATGTCGTTTACTCTTTACTCGCTAGCAATGAATCCCCACATACAGAAGAAGGCAAGAGAGGAAGTAGAAGATGTAATACGGAAACATGGGGGGCGCCTTACCTTCGAGGGAATTCAAGAGATGACTTACCTTGACATGGTAATATCTGGTAAGTTTCAGCCACAGTGGAAATTGGAATAATGTATCCGTAAGTTTTGTCTATATTGTTTAACTTAGCACTTCTAATTTAATTCCAAATCATTCATAAAATAAAATATATTATTCCAAATTCAGTTCAATATTTTTGTGTACTAATAAAATCACATTAAATATCTCTACAAAATGGCAAAGATTTAATTAATTTTTGGAATTGTATAGGAATCAAATTGAATGTTACTAAAACCAAAATATTCGTAAGATCGAAAGTAATGTAGACAACTTACTATCTGAATATCATTATATTCGTAGAATATGTAATTTTTTCAATAGTAAAGACACACTTGTTGGCTTATAGTTCATTTTAAGACTAATTTTATACGTCGAATCAGATGTAATACAAGAATCATTTTATACACGCAGCAGAGTTGCCAATACATCAGAGATATTCCTAAATTTGTTTAGTTTCAGTGTCACTGAATGTCGAAATTTCCAGGTTTATCACATACACAGTGCACTGTGTCAGAATTTTCGATAGCTAAAGTAATGGAGGTTACAAAACATCCCTATAGAAATCTTGAAGGCAAAATATAAATGTTTCTCTTTAGTGTTGAACATCCATACGTACTTACGGCGCCACAGTAGTGAACTCCAGTGGCACATGACATTTCTTAGAACAAGTAAATTTGGAAACGCAGCGTTTAATGTATAAATTTGGAGTACATCCTCGACATTTTCCAGTTAGGAGGGCTGTAGAAGCCTCAGCCAGGAACGATGGCACAGCAGAAATATCAATTAAAGTATGTTTTTATCACTTAACAGTATCCTTAAAAGTAAAGCATAAATTATGTTATTATTCATTTGTATTTTCAGAATCTCAGAGGCTCTATCCGGCAGTGTTCGCTTTGACAAGACGTTGCACAAAACCATTCGAGTTAGAGAAACCATCAGGTGGCAAGCTAAGAATAGAAGTGGGAACTCCAGTCGTAATTCCTGTATATCCTCTTCAAAGGGACCCTAAGTATTATCCCAACCCCGACGAATTTGATCCTGAACGGTTTACCGAGGAGAATAAGAAGGAGCGACACAAATATGTGTATTTACCTTTTGGAGAAGGACCTAGGATATGTATTGGTAAGTTAAACTTTCTGAAAATCTAATGACTTTAGATTTGTGGGCTGTAATAGAGCAGTGAGCATACATATGTGTGTCAGATAGTGATTTGGCACATTTTAAAACAAAGAAATTAACTTCCGATATCATATATACCATTTTTCAGGCAAGTAGGAGAAATTTTTGACACAGAAAAATACAGGGCTTTCTAAAGAGCTCAGAGCTAGATGTTTGTCTAATTAATACAACTAGCCTATTTAGGGTAGAACAAACTTGTGTGAATGAAATGTAAATATGTAGTGTTTAACGATCGCTTTTACTACATATGGCACCGCAGGTGATGACACTGATGATACATGAGATGAAGATGGAGCACCGGTGGAATGAGATGGCGGGGGAAACCGGAGATCCCGGAGAAAACCCGCCCCAATGCCGTGTTGTCCACCAAAAATCTCACTTTGCGGTCGCCTGGGATCGAACCCGGGCCACCTTGGTGACTTGTGTGAATGAGTAACATAACCAGTTTGTAACGAGAATTTCAGGTATTTTAGAGAGGCTACGAAATTGTTTCATAGCTAAGGTGTAGTGAATAATATCTGAAACTAACAGAAAATGCACTGAGACATACCACGTGTTTCACAGAAAGCTAATTCGACGGTCCGGTACTAACCTCCCAACTAAATTAGGCAGCATCATCTTCATCACCATGATTATTATTAAATTGGTAAGTGGGAATGAACATAACTTTGAAGAAAACTGAACATCTGACAGCTGCTATTGAAGACATAGAAATTAAGGAAGTTAGAAATTTCAAGTATTTTGGATCGATATTAAAACAAGAAGGATTATCAAAATTAGAAATATACAGAAGAAATTGTTTAGAAGAAAGAGAAATTGGGATGCTAAACTCAATCTTATGGAGTAGTAACATTTTGGCCAAAACGAAAAAAAAAAAAAAAATAATTTATAAAGCATTGGTGGAAAGTGCGATACTCTATGGAGCAGAAACTTGCACAATCAGCAGAATACAAGAGGATAAATTAAGAGCAACAGAAATTGACTTCTGGAGAAGGTCTGCCAGGAAGTCAAGAAGGGATAGGATAAGGAAGAAATAATAAGAAAGTTGTTGCATGTGGAAAGAGATGTTATAGAAGTCTTAAATGAGAAATGACTACAATGTTATGGACACATATTAAGGATGTATGATGACAGATTAACAAATGAAGTGCTCAGATGGCCGCCAGAAGGAAGAAATAAGAAGGGAAGACCTAATGATCAGTGGATGGACAAAGTGAAAAACTATATGAGACAGAAAGGACTACTTGATGTAGATGCTTTAGATAGGGATAAATGGGGGAAAGGATCTCTCTGTAAATTTTATATTGTGGCACATTTATAAAAGCGTAGAGACAGACTGAAAAATTCAATGCCATAGCCGGGATTTGAAAGACGGATCTTCTGGTTTCCGTCCAGCCACTCTAACAATTTGAGCTACTATGGCCAACGTGCCAACATGACATTAAATTCTCCAACTGACTCGTGTTTTCCCGGTAAACCACTAAGAGTTCCCATAAACACATGAGACAACTACCTTAATGGCGACTTACTATGCTCTAAGTACTTTAAGGCCCGGGCTTTATAGTTCGGACCACTATTAGGTACAATTAATGGAAATGAATTGTTCTTTCACACTAGCCGTGTGTAGGACGCACTATGATAGCTTAGAGCCAGACTGAAAAATTCAATGCCATAGCCGGGATTTGAACCACGGATCTTCTGGTTTCCGTCCAGCAGCTCTAACCATTTGAGCTACTATGGCCAACGTGCCAACATGACATTCAATTCTCCAATTGACTCTTATGTTTCCCGGTAAACCACTATGAGTTCTCATAAACACATGAGACATCTACCTTAATGGCGACTTACTACGCTGTAAGTACTTTAAGGCCCGGGCTTTATAGTTCGGACTACTATTAGGTACAATTAATGGAAATTAATAGTTCTTTCACACAACTTTATAGTTAGCTATTGGTTTGGTTGAGGTAACGTACAGGTAACGTTAAGTTAAGGTAGTAAGTCTTCCTCACGTTCAAGAGGTCCCGAGTTCGAATCTCGGTCAGGGTGAGTTACCTGGATAAGGTTTTTCCGGGGTTTCCCTTATCCTGAAAGACGAATGTCGGGTAACTCTGAGCTCCATGGACCCCGGATTCATTCGAGCATCATTTCACATATTCCATTCATCGTCCGATATGACTTAACGTTGGAGGACGCAAATTAAAAAAAAAAAAGAATCACGAATACACTAATAGAGCAACCGCGTCTTTGATCATTTTTCCACCACGCTATTAATTTTTTTTGAGATTTGTCAACAGCACTTAGAGCACTATATCCCTGTTCCGTTCTAGGATCCGCAAAACCTTACTGGCGTCCATAGCATCAATATATTCACTTATATCGGACTGATTGTAAGCAAGTTACCAACATAAGAAACGGCTTACCGCAACAAATACAACACCGAGGCCAAAGAGACTCTAAAAAGGTGTACATAGAACTTATTGGGCCTCGGAGGAAACCTATAAGTTATATAGACAACGGTTCACCCGAAGCCAGGATGGAAATACATCGCGCTGAGGGATGCGTCTCTCAAGGATGGATACGGTGTCGCTAACAATCTCCGCAGGGAACGTGACGAAAAAGCTTAACATACATGTAGGGAAATCTACGGATGTGCATGTAACTTCTCTGTACTGGTGGGACTAAAGGGAAACACTAAAAATGGGGGAATATACGAATGAGAAGAACTCGTAATGTAGGACAAAAGTACCGAAGGGATGGAATAGAAGGACATTAAAATAATTAAGTTATTTCATCAGCAGCTTGTGAATCTCTGGAGGGACTTACAGAATCTAAATGCGGACATATAAATAAAATACACTGCTTCAGGGATAACAGGTACGCCTGAGGAATCTTTCTGGAGCTTCTTGTGATGAAAAAGCCAATAGAGAAACTAAAGTAAATATTTTAATGACGGTCTACTTAACAAATTATTGGCCCTGATTAAAGGGACAGGGTCATTTAACTAAAGCAATAGTGACAGATCTTGCAATGACCTCAATGTTTCAATATTAGGGAAATTATAACGAGATTCAACCTAAACTATTCCAGTAAATTATATCCTTATGCGATGTCAATGTTTAATATTATGTATGACAAGGGAAGATGGAAAGGTGTGTTTGCTAGACAAAAAAGTTTTATGCGTGCAGTCACATTACTTCCTCAACTGGCACTTGTACAAAACAGTTTTAAAAACGTTTAATCTCCAAATCATGTTACTGACATAAGCTTTAGTAAAACTCCTTTTATTACGTACGCTGACCCAGGTGGGTCACCTCCCTCTTATTCTCGAGCCAAGAGAGCCAAGAGCGAGAACAAGTCGTCCGGGTGCTCCCGGACGGTGGGTAGAGCGCCACGGTACCTATCCGCTGTGCGGATTTACCCGTGCGGTCTTATAGGATTGGTCTTTCCTCCAAAGCTTGGATGTCTTTGTTAACTGATGGACCTGATTCGGCCTCTGCTAGTGCTCCTGGCGGCGGGATGAGCTTCCAAGTAGGAGGCCAGTGCCCTAAACCGCCACGCTAGGGGCGGCCTGCGCTGCAGAGTCCATCCAGTGTGACGGGGCCAGGAGCAAGAGGTCGGGTGGTTGGGGACCGTTTAGGTTGTGGTTCTCATTGGGGTCACACAGGGGGACCTGACTGCCAGGGTTCAGCCGACAGGCCAGATCCAGCCCTAGTGTGTCCGGGACAGAGTGTAGTTTTGAGGGGATGAGAGGCTGGTCTCACCACCCAAGGGCGTCCTTGGGGAGGCGGTAGCACTTTCTCCTCCTGGGCACGCGGTGGTCATATTGGCCTAGTGTATTCACTAGGTGTTTAGGATGGGATGTAATCCTGGCATACAATGTGCGTGACCGTTCACGCACAACGTCCTCAACGTAAGGTATGCCAGAATGGGAGTGTAGGATGTGTGAAGGAAACATACGTTCGGTATCGTAGATCATCCTGAGCGCCCTGTTCTGCACGGCTTGCAGTCTGGGGATGGTGGTACCAGCCACCGATCCCCAGACCTCGCATCCATACAGGATCAGGGGCGGGATGATCACACGATACACCCGTAGTTTCAGGTGAGTGGGCATGGTCGATTGGAATATGGGGTACAACTGCCTGAGCGCTGCATGGCCAAGGCGGATTTTTTCACGGACATGTGGGGTGAAGGGAAGGCTGTGGTTCAGTCGGACACCTAGGTATTTGGCAGTTCGGACCCAAGGGATCCTTCTCTGCCTCAACCGCAGGTCACCTTCCGGGCGCCAGCGAAGGACCTTCCCCAGCAGAAGGGCAGAGCTCTTCTGTGGGCTGATGTCCATCCTCCACCTTTCACTCCACATGCCGATGGCCCGGAGTGGTCGTTGAAGCGGAGGGAGGCAGTAGTGGACGTTTTTGTTCTGGGCCAAGATGAGGACGTCGTCAGCATATTGGCACAGAACAGTGCGAGGCTCTGTTGGGGAGTCAGACATGTAGGCAGCAAAGAGTAACGGCGACAGTACACTGCCTTCCGGGACTCCCGCCGCTATGGGTCTGACGGAGGAGAGTTTGCCTTCGACCCGCATCCTGAAGGTTCGATCCCGGAGGAAACTACTGATCAGGGTGAGGTATGGGGAGGGGAGTTGTGCTTCCTTGAGCTTGTACAGTAGGCCCTGGTGCCACGTTGTGGCGAAGGCCTTGTCCACGTCCAGGGCAGCCTTATTCTCGAGATTTATGCAATCAGCATTTTATACACCAACAGGAAAACATCGACCCCATTACTGGGTTATACCCGCGTATCAACATGGACGTTAAGCATTCAAAGAAAGTAGTACAGTAGTATATTCGTAATAAGACAGTTGACGTTTGCACGTCTGCAAATTTTTTACTGGAATCAGTGATGTTTGCGTCACACGTTACTAGCTAGCTCAGTTGGAACGAGCGCAACACTGCTATGTGATCACGTAATACAATTTACGCGGACTACTCTGAATATTGTTATTGTTTTTATTTTTAATTGTTCTATTTATGGTTTATGGTATGGTTTGATGTTTCTTTACTGAACTACAAGTAGCTAGTTATTTAAACACACCTATAAGTCGGTGCAATTGAAATAAGGATAATTTATATTCATTTTAACACAAAAACAATGAAATTACAGTATCAGAGTGTAACATGGAAGTTAGAATCGATTTTGAAGACATAGAGTTATTGTGCTATTAAAATGTCGTTTTAAATTGGTATGTTTGGTGGCGCTGGAATGACCCTTTACTATTACTGGAACACGACTACTCTAACGAAGCAAGTGTTCGAACTGATGAACTTCTTGGGTAATGCACGCCCTCAGGAACTTTTTAATTAAATTATTGTGGATTTAGTTTCCAAGTTTTGATGAGCATCAAAAGAAAATTAAGTACAAAGCTGAGACTCGAATCTGTGTCAGGAGAGGTCATAATCCCATTGAGCTATTTTGGGACTTGCCTGAAAGCATGTTCTAGGTTCAGTAGTACGACTTGTATGCCTGGCGCTATACCTTTACCACCTCGCGAGTTCTCGTGCTTGATTTAGCCTTTAAAGACACTTTTAATCTTTTGCTGGGTATATTAGATAAATGGCAAAAGCTCTAATGCATGTAAATTGAGATGGACGAGACGTAGTTTAAGCAAAAATGTAAAGAAACCGTTGTTTAATGATATAAAAATGAATGTGTAGTGTTTAACGCCCGCTTTTACTACATACGGCACCGCAGGCGGTGACACTGATGATGCACGAGATGAAGATGGAGCACCATTGGAATGAGGTCTCCGGAGGTCCCGGAGAAAACCCGCGCAAACACCGTGTTGTCCACCACAAATCTCACTTTGCGGTCGCCTGGGACCGAACCCGGGCCGCCTTGGTGAGAGCCAAGTGGTCTAACCACTGAGCCACGGCGTGGCCATGTTTAACGATATGTCCGTTTAAACTGTGCTCCTTCATGATGGTTGAGGCGTGTCTCTAATTTTTCCCCAATTTTTGGCAGCCAACCGCTGCTCTAAGTACAAGAATCCGCCATTTTCTTTTTAGCTTACGTCGTTAGTGTACTCACATGATAGATCCATTTTTCCCGAGGCGTTTACTTAATTACTTTTTCATGTATCCTCTAATAAAAGATTTGTAAAATCACCTGGTAACCGGAATTCGCTCTCAGTAAAAGGAGTCGTAAGATTTTGAGGTGTACTTTAGCGAGGACTACTTTTGTCCCTTAAACGGCTTTTCCTCTGAATTTTGCGCATTTTTCTTTCTAAGAACATCAAGCAATACAGTTTAATAAGCGAAAAACTGGACTAATGCTCACATGCCGTTTAACGGGTGGCCTACCTTGCAAAAGAATAAGGCGCGGCTGACTCACCTGGTATAATATCAATAGAAATATACATCACTCTTAAAGTGATAGTCAGATACCTTTAAGGGGGGACGTATGCAAATATTCAGGGTCTTACATAAATAGCCATAACATCCAAAGTTTTCAAGTTAGAGAAGTGAAACTTACTATACTCATTTAAGATAATACAGTTAATATGCATACAATTTTTCATAATTTTCCATTATTTGAAACTAATGCTACATTTTTTTTCTATATGCAGAGATATTTACAAACTTAAGCCCATTTTGTCCAAATTCACATATGCTATCTTTCTGAAATTTTGTGTTATTTTAAAACACACTAGAAATGAATTTGTTGGATTTAGATTTCTTATTGAGCTGTATAGAATTTAAAAAAATGTGTTAATCATATGCATCCTTTAAAAATTAAAATAATTTCATATATTTTGTATCATCACATTGCATCTGGAGCTTAATCTTAAATTATAGAACCAACAAAATGTTCATTGTGGTGTAAGAAAGCTGTGCGCTAAATTGCATCACTGTAGATGAAGTAGTTTGAGAGAAAAATGGGTTGAAGTTGTAGCAAATGCAGGTTACGGAGAAAGGCAATTAAAATGCAATTAGTATTATTTTGTTTTCCTTTTAATTTTAAGTCAGAACTTCCGATATCCATAGTCTGTACCCTCATCCTGGTCTTCTTCAGCCTTTCTTTTTAAATTCCTCTTCTGTCTTGCTTCTTTCTGCACCAGCGATGCGAATGTTGTCGTTACTCCGCAAAATTGTTTCCATAAACACACCAGATTGATACCCTAACTGATGCATAACTTTCTTTCTGCCAACATTCCCATCATCAAATGTAGCAATTTTCACCACTATGGTAGACACAAATGATGTTTTGGGACACCTTTTCCATATCAAACTGTTGAGGCTTTCATTTGGGTTTTGTGTCTCACCATAGAGACATTTTTAGCAAGTCTGGGTGTGCTAAGAATTGGTAGGTGGGCTTTATAGATTCCAAGACAGCTGATGGAAGACTATGTGTTGCGACTATGCTACTATGCAGCACTAGGGCATTTAATTTTTTAAAGGTACATACAGACCACGTACAGTCAGAATATTTTGGTGTTTGATAGCTAACACTATATACTATTTTACAAAACAATAAAAAAATAGAGTTTTTGAACATTTTCTCGTACGTCCCCCCTTAAGCGATGATTATTTTATCGCAGCCATTACTTTTTTAATTATATGGAATAGTTTTACAGGCTAAAATAAAAATATAAGGAATATATAAAACGAATAAATTAATGCATACTTTGTTTTTCTTATCAGGTGCTCGATTTGGACTGACCCAAGTCAAGGCTGGGGTTGCTACAGTTTTGCTGAATTTCCAAGTACATCCAACAGAAAGGACACCAAAACGGATAGTTCCAGACCCTCAGAACTTCCTGTTTACAGCCAAAAGTGGTCTCTGGCTTGACTTTGTGAAAAGGAATCGACAATGATGTGCAAAGAAATTTTACACCATGTAAATGCTGTGGAATGGTGGAGAAAGAATAATAATACATCCCATTGTAAAATTATTAATTTATACAAATAACAGATGTTTACGTTAAAGATAGTGCCTTTATTGTATTAGTAAATAATTTTAGCGATTTCTTTTCATAATTGTGGATGTAATTGAATATTTGCCGTTGTTAATGTCACAATATTTGATCAATATTGGATAATAATACATTACTGGTTATTATTAGCAACATTTGGTGTACGTAGGGGTTCTCAGCTCTCCAATTACACTAAAATGTTGCCACAGTTCAAGAAATTTTGGTAAAAAATGGACATGCCTCCCAAATGTATGTAATTTTGCTATTAAAAGACTGATTACGAAACAGGATGAGTTTGTTTCTAACTAATGCCTAAAAAATCTAGCGGTATATCTCTACACTTTATGTTTTTCTATTGAATTAGGTTTCTAATAAATTTATAAACTTTATCTTGGCGGCCATATAGGTTATGTTCTAGATCTGCTAGGTATTTATCCCAGTGTTCTCTATTTAGTTATAATCTGACATTCAAGTACTGTAAATACGTTTTTTTTTTCTTTTACTAATTCTTGTATTTCGGCGTTCCATATTCTTAGTCTATTATTCTGCTTGCCTGCTTTCTTAGTACATAAAGTTTCAAATGCTGCCTTTCTTACAATATTTTTTATGGTGATCCATTCTTCTTCAACATTTTCTTTATATTACACATGTTGTCTCATAATGTTTATTATGCTTTTTATATAAATCTCTTATAGTTTCGTCTTCTAAGAGATGTACCTTATAATGTTCTTCTTTAGATGGTATTGTTAATTTTTTCCATTGTCCATACCATTTTGTTTGCAATCTAATTTTACTTATAAACAGAAAATGATCTGTATGTACACCACTTCCTCTAAAATCCCTTGAATCCATAACAAAGTTTTTTCATTTTTTTGGTCTACAATTTCACGGATAGCCACATATTTTGTTTGTGATATTATATTAGTCATAGCAAACTTGTCGAACAAAGCAAAAGTAACTGAAATGCATTATTCCATTGTTCCTTCTTTCTGTTTAGGTATAAGCCGCGATAACACACGGATGACCTCGGAAGTAACGTCTCATTGGTATCAGTAATTTATGTAGTTTATATTTGATACCAATGGTTGAGTTTTATTGCCTCTTTTAACGTTGTATACTCTTTACGCAAAAGGACAGAAATATTATATCTATTCTATATTTATACTTTATCAAAGATGATGCACTTTTAGGTTCCTGAAAGCACTCGTTTACAGGCACCGATTGTTGGTTCAACAAAGAAATCGTGTTCGACAGTTCATAGCGTCTTAGCACAGCGCTTTCCAAACGTAAGGTATTGGGACGTCGACAAGCGGGATGACTCAGGCGGTTCCGTCTGTGGCCCGCATTCGGGAGATCCCGGGTTCGATACCCGTGGCCATCCTACCTGACCCATGGGTTTTTTCGGGGGTTTCCCGGGTCACTGGGGGAATGCTGGGTAGGCTAATTACATCCCCCGAATTTGCTGTCCCTCCATTTCATTTCCATTATCATTTCATATCATCTCTCATCTGGTGGTCTCTTTCAGGGTAGAAGTGTCGGCGGGTGTCTCGGGGGTACATTACAGGATGATATGCGCTGAGTTAAACTACTTCCTCCTTCGGTAGGTCGGTTGCTGCCCTCAGCTCCTCTGCTGAGGCCATTTCGGGATCGCCAGCCAGGGAGCTTTGGAACTCGGATCGCCTACCTGGGACCATTAGGGCTCGTCTGCTGGGCTCATTGCCGTCCCGCTGTAGGGGAGCGGGTTCGTTGTCCTGGCCTTTAGGGGCAAGTCTCTATCAGTGGCGGCTGGTGGTTTAAATTATTGGTGGTGCACAAATGAAAAATAAAATACAGAGTAGTAATGACTCACCTATTTATACAGATTCTCTGCTCTACTCTCCTTAGACCTGGCGAATCTATCGATAACTTTTGCGTTGAAGTCGCTGATCTTCATAACAAAATCTCTCTCAATTGAAAGCATTGCTAATGCTGACAATCGGTCCTGTGATATTGTGTTCCTAAGCACATAAATTGTTTTCCTTAATGAAGTCATCAAGCACAAAGCGCCGGACATTCCACGAAATACCTCTCGACTGTAAATTACAGTCAGTTCTCTACGAATTTTTGTTCCAATGATAAAAGGATAGAACCTTATTGTTTCTCTAAGGGAATCCTCTGGAAATGTCTTAGAAATTTTCTTGATGAAACAAAGTTGAGGCTACCAGATGCCCCGTGAAGCTAAATCTGTCCTTTGCTTCTCTAAGAATGTCACACACTTCAAGAGATTCTCTTCTTTTCACATCATGATCTTCTATTCTTCTCCTCTTAATTGCAGTTTCTTCATGTTCCTCGATATCCACGCTATTTCTTACCTTTTGCACTTCCCTTTCAAATGAGTTTACCTGGGCTTTGGCAAATGTTGCATTGCAGTCTCGTTTCTGCAGCTGATTGTACAAAATGTCCACATGTGGCATGATCTTGTAGAAGAAAGACAGTCAGAATACAAAATTATAATCTTTCAAATGGCCATAAACCCAGAAGCCTGAACAAGTGTGGCGTTGTTGTTTAACAGAGCTCTCTTCTGAATAACCTCCATGCATTTAATTAAATTCTCCCTGTGTTCGAAAAGCAGAGCACATAGAAGCTAAGCCTGAAGGTCACGCTATAGCCGTTGCTAAGAGTAGGAGGAGCTAGGTTTATAAGCCTCCATTTAAGCAATGTATAAGAAGCCACTCCCCTCTCTTCACCTTCCCGCAAACCCCTCAGAGAGCCTACATTTGGGTGAAATCTTAGGTTAACTCTTCGCTGCAAACCTGCGGCTCCTACAGCTAACCTCTGTTTATTTCGACTTCTGCGGTCATGGGCAGCTACAGACGATAAGCGTAATTGAAACATGTTTGTATATAAAACAATGCAAACAAGTACAGCTTTAATGTACAAAATACACCTGTTGTATATTCAGAATCAATGGGTGTAGCGCAAACCTGCAACCTTATGGAGGAACCGCCCCTGGTCTCTTTCCAAGTAAACTGTAGGGACCCTGCCCTATGTAGTGTCGTGGCTCCTTGAGTCGACCGCCCTCTGTCTCCTTCGCCTCATCCTTCCTCCCGGGGGTGGAACAATGGGCCGAGCATGGTGGCCTACGTACCGAATCCCTTCCGTAATGAAATTCCAAATCCCAATCCCAAATGGAACGTCGAAGGTTATCAGATATAAATGAGTAGTTACAGTTTCAAGTGATAAGATCAGGAAATAGTTTAATACTCCAACCTCAAACTCCAATCTAATTGAGCTAAAAGTTTTCCTATCTTTTACTTTATTAAAAATCTTTCTACATCTCTGATAATAAATTCCCTCTTTTTTGCGTATAATTGTATACCAGAATAAAATGGCAATTACAACGCAATCTACTCATTTAGTGCACCTTCCCCCATTTTCTTCCTTTTCTGACCACTTAAATTCATTAACCACGTCGTTGCTCATATACACCCCATGCTCGCCTCTTTGTTACACACCTCGATGTATTTTTGTCTCTCCTGTTCTACTTTTAAGTATACATAATCCATGAACGGCCATTTTTCATTATAACTGCTTTTAATCTCCTGCTTCTCAGTATTCTCCACTCTTGTTCTAATTCTTTTACAGAAACCCTTAGTTTTATTGTATTTTTCTGTCCGTGCTATTTAATCCAAAGTTTGCTTCACCTAATTTACTTCTGCACAACTATGAATTACTTCAGTACATCATTTCCTTAAAAAACTAATTTGAACGTAAGTAAATAGATACCTTTCAAGGCACAACGAACAGACTACTTGTGAGAGCTAATTGACAAATTATCAGCTGTTAATATTTTTACAAATGTAGTACTGGAGCTGTTTGATACTCAGATAATGTCGTCAGCGAGGAGAGACCTTAATAAAATGTAGCTGACCTCGCATGTACTCTGATTGGTTCAAAGAAGTGTTTAGGATTCATCCAGAGAATGACGTAACGCTTAACTGGAGTTAAATGTAAGACCCTAAAGTGATACAGTTTTATAGCGTGCGCTGCAAGGACAGCCTTTTCCGTAAATTTGCACTTCGCTCATCGATACTGTGAATTGCTCTCCAACATTTAAATAGGTAAGTGATATTGCATTTTAATTTATCTACCGTATAGTAAGTAGGGGAGTACTGAATTTTACTAAATACTTCGATGTCACAATTTCCCCAGATATATTTGCTTACATGTCCTCTAAAAAGTTAAAAGTATCGTATTTGAAAATGTACATACTAGGGGGGGACCCAAAAGAAACCGAATTGTTGTCATAAACACTTTATTGATGAACCTTTTTACAAAATTACTTCAGACACCTTCAAAATACCCTCCATTACATGCAATGCACCTGTTATGTTTCTTTGCCCACTGTTGAAAGCATGTTTGGAACTCTTCAAGTTTGATATTGTCCAGTGCCCTTTGCGAAGCTGTTTTTATCGCCTCCACATCGTCATAGCGCTCCCCTGTTAACGTTTCCTTTCATTCGTGGAAATAGGAAAAGGTTGCACGGGGCTAGGTCCGTCGAATACGGAGTGTGGGGAAAGACAGACCACCTGAGACTCCAAATAGTGGGTCACCCGTAAGGCCGTGTGTGCTGGAGCATTGTCGTGATGCAGAAACCAGTCACCTGATCGCCAAAGTTCCGGGCGTTTCCTCCTCACATCCTCTCGCAGACGCCTTAAAACATCCAAGTAAAAGTGCTGGTTAACAGTCTGGCCAGGGGGTACGAATTCCCGATGCACAATTCCACGAACATCAAAAAAAGACAATGATCATCTTCTTCACATTTGACCTCACTTGCCTTGCTTTTTTGGTCTGAGAGAGTTGGGAGTCCTCCACTGGCTTGACGCTTGCTTGGTTTCTGTGTCATACCCGTAACACCAACTGTCATCGCCTGTAATGACTTTGTTCAAGAAGTTTGAATCTCGTGCAATCTCTGTTTTCAAGTCCTGACACACATTCATGCGGATGGTTTTGTGCTCCTGTGTGAGAAGGCGCGGAACAAATTTAGCAGCAACACGTCTCATGTGCAAATCCTCCCTCTAAATCCGCTGGCATGAGCTCCAACTGATTCCTGTCGCTACTGAAATTTGGTCGATCGTTTTGTGACGACCCTCGTTGACCTTTTGGCGGACCTTTTCAATGTTCTCCTCATTTCGCGATGTTGAAGGGCGGTCAGAACGAGCTTGGTCTTCAACACACATCTCACCACGTTTAAAGCGCCCAAACCAGTCGAAAACTTATGTGCGGCTCATAGCGGCCTCCCGGAAAGCTTCCTGAAGCATTTGGTGTGTCTCCCTTGCATTTTTTAAAGCAGGAAATAAAATTCACACACAAACTTTGTTTTCTTAAAGTTGCCATACCTACTACGCAGAAGTAACCCGCCAACAGTCAGAGAAACACAATACCACACTTGCACGTTCAGCTCTACACTGACGCCGTCTGCACAGCTGTTTCACGAAGTTCTCTACTAACACCATCTAGCGTGAGAACCCTGCATTACGTCTACGAGTGGCAGCGCTCAGGGAGTCTGGTTTCTTCTGGGCCCCCCTTGTACTTTTAAGTAGGTAGAGTAGGTTAAATCATTTTGATATATAAGTTCAAAATGCTCTAAGGTTTTCACCATTTTGAACAAATTTTCCCCACCACAAGCAAAATATCTCAAAAATTTATGTTTTCACAGAAATAGTTCAAATGTTTTAATTAAAATAGCATGGTTTTGAGAAATTTTCATTAAAAATAAATGTGATCATTGCATTTTCTGTAGTTTCCTTGAAATCCTCTTTATTGTGGTATAATCTTACTGCCAATACAATGAAGATTTTGTTAAAGTACACAGCTATATCAGTTTTTAGCAGAAATACATGTCAAACGTATTCTTTGTGATATACTTTTGGATTTTAAAATACTTATACCTTCTTTTTTTCAAACGAAAATCGTTATTCGTTTTTTCTCTCTTGGCAATTCAAGGAGAAGTACATTTCAAAGCCTCTGCATATCAGCAATAGAAGGGTACTGAATTTCCCTAATTCTGTTCTATGTAAAAAAGTATGGAGTAAGGAGATATCTGGTAGTTTTATATAAATTATAGTAAAACATATAGTATTCTCACAAGCAGCAATTGTAGCTTTGAAAGATACGAGAAACAGCAGTCCTATTGCAGCTGAAATAAGAAGTCAATTATTATGTAGTTTTCATCTGTGTATTAAATGGGTCAGAGGACAGGTAGGGATTGCCGGAAATGAACGTGCAGATGAGCTTACAAAGAGAGCTGCGACTTCAGATCTTCCAGAGACGTACATTCTATGCCCTATTTCTTATGTGAGGCAAACATTAAAGGAGATTATCATCAAAGACTGGAATGAATACTGGTTAAAAATGATTGTGGTGCTTTGACTAAGGATTTATATTTCCCAACAGTTTCTGACAGACATAAATGTAAATTCGTTAATCCTAACTATGTTCTCACTCAATTCTTAACTGGACATGGCAAATTTTCAGCTTACTTATTTCGATTCAAAATCAAATCCACAGGTGATTGTATTTGTGGAAATCATCTTCAAGATGATGATGGCTTTCTTAAACAAAATATTTCTTAAGCTAAATGATTTATCTTGATGTTTACTGTTTGTCAGCTTGATATTGAATTTGCTATGTGATTGTAAATTTTATTATATTCATAAACTTGTAAACTATATTAGTAATATACCTTTGGGTAAAATAGGAATCAACAAATTGGATAATAAATAAATAAACATATAGTAGAATAAAGCTTTGTACAGGAGTGATTAGAGAAAGTTATGAGAATTTCGCATGGGGTGCTGTTCCAGGTAATTAGTGATACCCAGAATCCTCTGAGATTATTAAAGTAATTTTATGCTATAAGAACTTACGCAATATTTTTGAGTTATAATATTTTGTTACGATAAATGAGCTCAGTCCCAAGTACAAGCAATAAAAATGCAGTTCAGAACTTCATTTCGGTGATTCTTGCAGAAGCTTAGTTCCGTCATAACAAGTGAATATTTCGTGATCTTGAAAAAATCGGTTTGTTATTCTATGACCTCTTGTTGTGCGTGTTGCTTGCACACTTTTATCTGTACCTAATTTAAACTTGAGTCATAAGAACAGTTACTAAGTGACGTGTGACCGAACTCCAATGATGCACTCCTGGAAATGGAAATAAGAACACATTGACGCAGGTGTGTCAGACCCACCATACTTGCTCCGGACACTGCGAGAGGGCTGTACAAGCAATGATCACACGCACGGCACAGCGGACACACCAGGAACCACGGTGTTGGCCGTCGAATGGCGCTAGCTTCGCAGCGTTTGGGCACCGCCGCCGTCAGTGTCAGCCAGTTTGCCGTGGCATACGGAGCTCCATCGCAGTCTTTAACACTGGTAGCATGCCGCGACCGCGTGGACGTGAACCGTATGTGCAGCTGACGGACTTTGAGCGAGGGCGTATAGTGGGCATGCAGGAGGCCGGGTGGACGTACTGCCGAATTGCTCAACACGCGGGGCGTGAGGTCTCCACAGTACATCGATGTTGTCGCCAGTGGTCGGCGGAAGGTGCACGTGCCCGTCGACCTGCGACCGGACCGCAGCGACGCACGGATGCAGGCCAAGACCGTCGGACCCTACGCAGTACCGTAGGGGACCGCACCGCCACTTCCCAGCAAATTAGGGACACTGTTGCTCGTGAGGTATCGGCGAGGACCATTCGCAACCGTCTCCATGAAGCTGGGCTACGGACCCGCGCACCGTTAGGCCGTCTTCCGCTCACGCCCCAACATCGTGCAGCCTCCAGTGGTGTCGCGACTGGCGTGAATGGAGGAACGAATGGAGACGTGTCGTCTTCAGCGATGAGAGTCGCGTCTGCCTTGGTGCCAATTATGGTCGTATGCGTGTTTGGCGCCGTGCAGGTGAGCGCCACAATCAGGACTGCATACGACCGAGGCACACAGGGCCAACACCCGGCATCATGGTGTGGAAAGCGATCTCCTACACTGGGCGTATACCTCTGGTGATCGTCGAGGGGACACTGAATAGTGCACGGTACATCCAAACCGTCATCGAACCCATCGTTCTACCATTCCTAGACCAGCAAGGGAACTTGCTGTTCCAACAGGACAGTGCACGTCCGCATGTATCCCGTGCCACCCAACGTGCTCTAGAAGGTGTAAGTCAACTACCCTGGCCAGCAGGATCTCCGGATCTGTCCCCCATTGAGCATGCTTGGGACTGGATGAAACGTCGTCTTACGCGGTCTGCACGTCCAGCACGAACGCTGGTCCAACTGAGGCGCCAGCTGGAAATGGCCTGGCAAGCCGTTCCACAGGACTACATCCAGCATCTCTACGATCGTCTCCATGGGAGAATAGCAGCCTGCATTGCTGCGAAAGGTGGACATACACGGTACTAGTGCCGACTTTGTGCATGCTCTGTTGCCTGTGTCTATGTGCCTCTGGTTCTGTCAGTGTGATCATGTGATATATCTGACCCCAGGAATGTGTCAATAAAGTTTCCCCTTCCTGGGACAATGAATTCACGGTGTTCTTATTTCAATTTCCAGGAGTGTATGTAATCCAAATCTCGATAAATAATACAGCATTACGCCATCTAACATCACAAGGAAACTGTCGTGTTCACATATCCCACTAGCACATACCAATTTCCTGCGAGTGTTGGTACTATGTTGTCAGTACTTTATTTATAGCTCTTATATATGTTTGACGTGAGTACCGAGCTCCATTCGTTTCAGCTGACCATACAGGTATGGATTTTGCTACTTTTGCTAAATACGGCAACAGACTTAACGACTACTTTCTATTTAAACTTTGGTGTACAGCAGCCTTTCTCTTTTCAATCTAGGATTCACCGCAGAAGATCTGACAGCCTAAGCGGTGACGTTTATCATTGAGGGATTTGAAACATCTTCCATCGTGATGCCTTTTACTCTTTACTCACTAGCAATGAATCCCCACATTCAGAGCAAGACAAGAGACGAAATAGAGGAAGTAATAGAGAATTATTGGGGGTGCCTTACCTTCAAGGAAATTCAAGAAATGACTTACCTTGACAGGTTTTATCTGGTAAGTTTGAGTCATAATAAAAATGTAAATGTTTCCTTAAGTTTCTCAGCATATTGTATCCTAGTACTTCTGTTTCAATTTAAAATCGCTTCATAGATAAGATATATTATTCCAAATTCAGTTTAACATTTTCATATCCAAATATTTTTACGTAATAGTCTCTAGAAGTTGCTCCAAAATTTCTAAATTGGTAAGACTATCGTTCAGCTGAATGTATAAAATAAATAAATATAGAAGTTTTGTTGTTCATATTTCATATACTAATTAAATTACTGTATTTGGAGTTTTAATATAACATTTATTCCACATATACCCTCTACAATGCTATTGATTTAAAACCGTTCTTTGGGGATTAAGTTGTTTAGTATGTCTAGCAATCATCAATTAGCACAAATACGGAAAAAACATAAAAATTGACTATGGTTTTGAACGTACCTAAATGATACTTGTGTCATAATTATCGATAAATCATATCAAAAGCAATGTTTTAAATGTTCCTCTGGAAGTGCATTTGGTTTGTAGTATTTAACTCACACTTAGGAGGAGGAAGTTTGGAAGGAAACTATCCAGGTCGAAATTTTGAAAGCTTCCTCATCATTTTTCACTTATAAGGATTATAGGAATTTTAGACTATAAAAACCTCAGTGTAGAAGAAAGGTACAGATAAAATTTGAACCACAGACCACCCCATGATGAACTCTACTACTCCTGTCATAGATAGAGTACTCGTATTACTTCTCTATGTTCTTACATATAAGGCACAGCTAATGTCGCCCGCCTCGGTAGCGTAGATGGTAGCATGGCTGCCTGACGTTCAAGGGGTCCCGTTTTCGAACCTCGGTCAGGGTGAGTTACCTGGATAAGGTTTTTTACGTTTTTTTTCCTTATCCTGAAAGACGAATGTCAGGTAACTCTAAGCTCCATGGACCCCGGACGAATTGAGCATCATTTCTCGCAGGTCATTCTTCTTCCGATGTGACTACATGTTGGAGGACGTACATTAAAACAAATATAATGTCATTACTCATTTTTATTTTCAGAATCTTAGAGGCTCTATCAGGCAGTATTCTCTTTGACAAAGCGTTGCACCAAACCATTCGACTTAGAGAAACCAACAAGGGCAAGCTAAGAGTCGAAGTGAGAACGCTAGTCATAATTCCTGTATATCCCCTTCACAGGGACCCCAAGTACTATTCCAATCCGGAAGAGTTTGATCCTGAGCGATTTAGTGAGGAGAGTAAAAAGGAGTGACACAAATTTGTGCATTTACCTTTTGGAGAAGGTCCTAGGATATGCATTGGTAAGTTAAATTTTCTAAGATTTCTGGGGACCGTAGATATGTGGACCATAATAAAGTAGTGAAAACATAATTCTGAATATGATATAGTGATCTGATATACAAAATACATATTCACATATTCAACACAAAATACATATCACCAAATTAAATTCTGACATGGTATACCATTTTTCAGAGAAATAGGAGACGTATTTCCTGAGCAGCTGAGGTATATTACCCAAATCACATAACTGCTCTATTTAGGATAAAGCAATGCATGAGAACCTTTCACATTTAAGGACGATGGTAACACTTGCCAAAAGAGCTAAAGACCTGGTTCACGCTGATATGAACGTATGAGAGCTTGAGAGCTGCCACTGTGTGACTCGCTGAAATCCCGCCTTGATAGCGTAGATGGTAGGATGTCTGCCTCACGTTCAAGAAGTCCCGGGTTCGAATGTGTGTGTGTAGTGTTTGACGCCCGCTTTTACTACATACGGCACCGCAGGCGATGACACTGATGATATATGAGATGAAGATGGAGCACCGGTGGAATGAGATGATGGGGGAAACCGGAGATTCCGGAGAAAAACCCGCCCCAGCGCCATGTTTTCCACCACAAATCTCACTTTGCGGTCGTCTGGGATCGAACCCGGGTCGCCTTCGTGAGAGCCAAGCGGTCTAACCACTGAGCCACGGCCCCGTGTTCGGTCAGGGTGAGTTACCTGGATAAGGTTTTTCGGGGGTTTTCCCATATCCTGAAAGACCAATGTCGGTTAACTCTAAAGCTCCATGGACCCCGGACGCATTGAGCGTCATTACACCCATTTCATTCACCGTATGATATGACTAAATGTTGGAGAACGTAAATTACAGAAAAAAATCACCGAAAACTCGCTGATTCCACTGTCAAGGACTAGCCTCCCCAGCACTTTGGACATAATCATAATCATCATCATCATCATAATCATCATCATCGTACTAACCGAGGTACTAATTGGAATTCACAAATACCTTAAAGGAATAACTGCCTCCTTCATCAT